>JACBWW010000004.1:2945446-2960562 GCA_020086605.1 Lanius collurio
ACATCAGTCCTTCTTGTGCCAATTGCTCCACAGGTGCCAGCCTGATGCAGTAGAGGAGGAAAGGGCCTGATCATATGGACCAATCCCTGCATCTCTAGAAGTGGATCTCTAAAAGCAGCAGGGACTCGGGGGTGGCAGCACAATGTTGTGCAGGAGCACTAGAGCTTCTAATCATGGCCTCATCCCTGCTGTGTGAGGCAAACCCTGTGTTTGGACATCACCCTCAGACTCCATTGGAACAGAGGACTGCTTCTGATGTGATGAAGAAAAAACAAAGGAAAGGAAGCACCAGAATAATTTTGGGGACGGAGGTGAAGAGGCCTTATGTCTGAGTGTTTTAATTAGCTGAGTGATGAGAGTGAAATAAAATCAGTTTAAAGAAGTCAAACTGATTTAATTAGCAATATGATTATGAGTGCACCGCCTTCCCAGGCATAGGAAAGGTTCTCATCTTCACCAGTTTCATTAAAATAATGACTCATACCCCCTCTTCCTCCCCACCACCCTCGCCACAGGTCCTCCCTCTCCCTGCAACTGTGCTGGGATATGCCCTCGATAATCTTCTGCTATCCTGGGGGCCTGGGAGGCAGGAGGGCCATGGAAAGAATCCCAGCATTTCCATCTGTCGAATTCCCGAGCGGCAGAAACCTGACCCCGCACGGAGCGGGGACGCGCTGCATTATTGCTGCTGTGGCAGAGCGAGCCCTTGTCATGCATTATTAAGTGAGCTCAGAGAGGGAGCGACACCAACGAGAGGGTGAGTGAACCTGAAAAGTGGGAAAGTCAAAACTGTCCCCATAATAAAAAAGAAATTTAAAAATAAATCCAGCCCTGAGCAGCCTCGGCAGCCGATGCGGCAGCTGCTCCCTTGGGCAGAGCGGACCAGGCACAGAGACATGACAGCCATGCTGATGGTTTGCTGCAGCAGCATGGGGTTTTTCCATGGTTTCAGCCAATTTGTAGACAGGGAAGGAGCCTGTGTGAAAAATGAGGCAGTAAATGTTAAAGCCTGCAGTACACTTGTTTCTGTCCTGATAACTGAGTGCTGAGGGAGTGGGAGTATTTTGCCATTGGATGAGCTCCCCTAGAGCCAAGCCCCACAGGCATGGGGTGGCACTGCTGTCACCCAAGGCTGGTGGACACCATGGTTGGTGCAAAGCAGCTCAGCCTTGGGTCCCCTGCCAGCACATCCCCTTGGTCCCAAAGCACACTTGGGAGTGGTGGCAGGGCCCCTGCCCCAAGCAGAGCCCTACTATGGCCAAAGCACTCCTAAATCATCTGCTGAAACTGTCTGGGACCCACACTTAGCTGTGCAACCCTGATCCCAGTCAAACTGCTGCACTGTGAAAATACACAGCATGAAACACAGAGGAAGAGTGTGGATGCAGAGTTTGCCTTCTGGGACTCCATCATCCACAGAGGTTGATGGGATCAGATGTGGGGCAAAAGGGAGACCCCAGAAGTCACCTTCTTTTGCACAACTGAGAAATGTCACAGCAACAGCAGGACAGCTTCAACCAGCAAACACCACTGAGCCCACCTGAGGGGAAAGGCCACCCACCAGTGGCTTGGACCAGACATGTACATTTGGGCAGGTATGCAACCTCTTCCCAGTCTTTTCCTCAGCCTGTTTAGTGATGCTTTTAGGGTTGCTTTTGCCAGTTTTCCATCCCATTGGCAACTATTCCTTATATGGACAAACAAGTACATAGAGAAACTTAGTGTGGTTTTAGCTGCTTTTAATGAAATTTAATAAATTCGGCAAGGAGGCAGAAACAGCCCAACTAATTCTTTGTGAATCCAGAGCATGTAACTGGAAGGCCTGTCTGAATCAGGGCAAAAATGGCCACTCCTGTTATTTGCAGAAGAGGCAAAATTGCAGAGGGCCAAGTATTGCAAAACTCCAGGTTCTGCAAAAGGTGATTTATAGTTACCTGCAAAGATGTGACTAAGGAGCTCAGGAATCCCAAGCTGAACAACAGCCCATTGATAAGCCCCAAGACACTGCAGGCAAAACTCTTGGCTACCCCCCAGCTGACCCTTGGCAGTGTCCTGCACTTGCTTGAAAGGCAAATGTGTGCAGGGGAGAGGCAGTGAGGAGCACAGGAGGGCACTGCTGCAGGCCAGGGGTTCCACATGCCAGGGACTCCACATGCCAGGGCTGGTTTGCTTTTGTCAGCAGAGGATGGACCAAATCCATTGCTGGAGGCAAAGTGGCTGCATCTCTGTCAAGGGGCTGAGGGTCAGACCTCAGCTAATAGTGTTGTGAGGTTTTTCAGGGATGTTTTCTTTCCGCTTGTGCTCCCGGAAATGCAGAGGCACACAAATAGAAAAGGATAAATCAATAAGCATTTATGAGCCATGAAAAAGCTTTCTTCTCGCACAGGTAAAATCTTAGTTGTGCTCTTTATGTGGCTGGGATGATTCATTGAGCTTCCCTCTCCCCCACAGGCAAGCAGAAATAAATAGGAATGCTTTCCAAATTCAGGAAGGGCACCCTCCCTCCCTCTCTTTCCCCCTCATTTCCCCAGTATAAGCAGATTTTTCTGCAGACAGCTCAAATGGTTATGTCTGAAAACTTCTAAATTCCTGAACCTGCTTGTTTTGCTGCAGCACAGCCTGGAATATAGGTGTATGGTCATCCTGGCCATGGATGTGTCCCTCCATCAGCTCATTTCCCTGTGTGCCAAAACACCCCACCCGTCCAGACCCCCAAGCTTCCCTTTTGCTGTTGCTGTGGTCAGAGGCAAAACTTCCCCTGGCTCCAGCAGGAGCAGGAGCAGGAGCACGTTTCACCCAGCAAACCAACCCGTATCACCATATGTTGCTTTCCCTCCGTGTTCTGTTTTCCTTTGAGCCCTATCTGCTCCATCAAAGACGGGAGCTGGTGGCGGTGGCCGCGCGGGTGTTTGCACAAAGACGGTAATTCAAGCCCTGGTGAGAGCTGTTTTGGCAGCGTAGCCAAGGCACCGCTCCTTGCTCCAGCTGACCTCTCCTCTGCCGCCCTGCCCGCCCTCCCGGCTGGGTGCAGGTGGCTCTCACCCCAGCCTTTCCCCTGTTTTGCTTTCTAAAGCCATTTTCCTGTGGCTTGTTTGTGGATGGAGCAGCTCCTGCCCTCCTTGGCAGGGCACATCAGGTTGGTACCACGGGACAGTTTGCACCCTGAATTATTTTTAAGACCCTGCGGGGCCAAGAGGTGCTGGGCAAAGGCAGCAAACTGAGCCATTAACATAACACACATAACAGCACTAAGAGCAGGTGCTGACAGGGATTTGACTGGTGTAGGTCTTTGCTTGGGCAGGAGAGCCAAAGGCTGCTCTCCACCCTGCTGCACACATCATGACGTGCTGTCAGTGCCTCTACCACCTCATGCTGAGAGCAGGCATTGCAATTCAAAAGAAATCATGGCTTTTTGTCATGTCACTGTCCCATTTGTGTGAATCCTCACACAGATGGCACCCAAGCCCTTTTGCTCACATTTTGCAATGGCTTGGAGCAGTACTCTCTGGCCTTGTCTTTGAAGACACTTTGCTTCAAGCCTGTTGCTACCCCCAAAGTCTCTGCAGTGAGTTTTCTGCTCCCAACAGGCTTGGAGAAAGTAGAGAGTGAAATTCCCTGTAGCCGCACATCTCAGTTCAGTTTCTCCCTGCTGCAAGAAATTCCAGGATGGAGAACAGTCAGATCAAAGAGAGACAATCCCAGCTGAAACATGCACCATTTACATATTCCATTAAAAAAAAATCAAAGGGGAGGGTGTGTAAAATATTTGCGCCCTGGAGCATATACAATGTATGCGCCAACAAGATGCTCCATATAGGGCTTATACTTATTTACTCTGATGCTTAATAACAAAAAAAAAAAAAAAGAGGCTTTTGTAATTTACACATCCCAAAAGATTCTGGTTCATCTGATACGCAGACCATCTCCTTGAAAGAAGCACAGATAGCCCTAAAAACTGGGGCAGACTTTTGGCAAAATGCTTACTTTTGAAGGTCAAACTAAATACATTCCTTGTGCAGTGGGAGGTCCTCATTGATAGAAATCTTTATTGCTCTGGTTCTGCTGCTTCATTTAGCATTTGATAGGCTCCAAACACAGGGGAGGTGAGTGGAGGATACATGGACATTTCTCTGCCAAATTTTAGAATGGCATTGTGAAAAGTCAAATTGGCAAAGCTGAGTTTGTTTTAGGCTGAGGAAAGCGTAGGCTAAGAATTTAATTCTGCTTTTGGCTCTGCTGGTAGCCAGCTGGATGACAGTGACAAGGTCACTGCTCTGTGCCACTGTTTCTCCATCTATAAAAAAAGCAGTTATTGATCCCTTTTTTGTAGTATTTTGAAACCAACTGCTGGAAGAAGATCTGCATGAACCAGATGCTGCTACTGTTAACATTAACCTTCTTGCTGCCTTTTATTACCCCAGTGGTGGCTGCTAAGGCTGCCAGCCCATGTTGCTCCACCCAGGCATCTGAGCACGAGGTGGGTAATACTCCTGAGTCTGATGACTGTGTTCTTCTTCCTACCTAACAATTCCAGCTTCTGAGTCTGCAGTGAGTGGCACTGCCTTCCAGAAGGAGATAAAAAATAAAAGAGCAGGTTTATTGGTGAGGTGGGTCACAGGGCTGCTCTGCTGACCCCCATCTCCAAAGCCTTTCTCTCAGCTGTGGTTTGCCTATCAGCAGGCCCTGGGGGATGCAGGAAGGCTGCAGGGTGGAGGAGAGGCAGGGGAAGATGATGAGTGCACGCCCAGGTGGAAAACATCGCTGGCAAGAGCAGAGCATGTCCTCCTGCCTGTGACTGCCCCAGTCCATCCCCAGGCAGGAGCACAGCCCCTAGCTGTCCCATGGAGAGCTTTGGGCTGAAGGGGACACACTTCCCTTTCTCCCTGTGGGGGTTTTCTCCTGGGTAAAGCCCTCCTATGCCAATGCCCCACACCCACTGAAAAACCCACAGTCCCTCCTTCCCCTCGAAGGGACCAGGCACTGCAGCCATGCATGGACATGCCCTAAGAAAGATGCTGGCTACCTCCCATGGAGTATTCCTGACTGTTGGCACACCACAGCAGCTCTGCATTGATTTGCTTAAAGGCGACAGTCGAGTCCCTCATAATTTATTGAGAACCAGCTGGGTGGTTTTTGTCGACTCCCACACCTTATTAGGCTCACGTTAATCTGGTGCCAGCAACAAGTCGTTTTTGAGAATACAATTCCTCTCACAGAGCATCTTCCAAGAAAAAAATAATACTCAGGAAGAATGCAGCTTGAGACATCAAGCGTTTTAGCTCTGATTTGTTTGCCTTTTCCCAACAGCCTGCCTTTAAGGTACATCATTTCTGGCATCAGATTTCCTCACGTAGAGACCATTTAAGTACTTAAGGTGCTCTCTATGTACTCAGCCAAATGTTTTGCCAAGAAACCTAGAATTTCTTTGCTTTAGAGGCATAAAGTCTTCCATCTGAGTCTTAATTATAGGGTTGAATACACAATGAAACTGCAGCTAAGCCCCTACATGTATGGAATGTAACACCACTTCACTGCGCCTCACCTGAAAGACAACTTGTAAAAAAGCCACAGATGAGTAATAAACTGGAAGGACACTAATAAGAAAAGAGAAAAGATTTAAACATAAAACCTCCCTCCAGTAAATAATTAGCTTTTCCTTCTGATTATGCTCCTCCTGATAAAAGACAAAGAGCCCCGTCAGGAAGTGACTCCATCTGAGAACCTACTTCCAGAAAATGTGGTTTTAGTGGTCTAGACCATCTGCTCATGGCCAGGGGAAGGGTGAGTCTGAACCCGTCTGCATCCGAACCACTGTGATGTGGTGGGTGACGAAGCTCTCTTGAGGCATGCTCCTGGGCTGGGTGTCCCAGGGGAAGCAGAAGGAGAAATGGAGTCCTAGTCCTCCCTGGGGAGGAGGAAGCCCAAAAGACATTGCTGCTGGGACATGTCCTTGGTTCTATTAATGATCTGAAGTGCTGGAAGTCAACAGGAAATTTGCCTGCTTTTCTGAGGGCTGGAGGTCAAACCAATCTTAAAGGCTCGTTCTGCATCTGGGCAGGGACTGAGATATCCTTGGGGATGTGGCAAACACAGATACTCCTTCGAGGCTGCCCTGGGGCTCTGTTGGGCACAGCAAAGCTGTGGACAGTGGTCTCGGGGCCATGCTCGGGCCAGCCCTGACCACGGCAGCCCTGTGCCCACCTGCCTCTGGCTCCCCACCACACTATTTCTGTTGCAGGGGCTGTGCCACAGGGTTTTGGTGTGATAAAACACTGTGGGTAAAAGGGATTGCCCAGCTCCAGGGAAAAGGAAGGGTTGTAGAGGGTGTCCTTCATGGGAAGGAGAGAGGACAGGCTGAGCTGAAGCAGTGCACGGGGTGGGAAGCTCTGGAGAAGTAGGTGGGTTCCCTGTGCCACAGCAGCTGGCTTTGCCTTTACCCTTCTTATGGGTTCTGTGACACATGCCACAAAGAGCCCAATGCCAGAGTGAAGCCCCCTGGATAAACACCTGGCGTGGCTGGGCCATCTGCTCAGAGTCAGGGGCAGGAAGAAAACAAACAGCAAGATAAAGTTATTGCTTTGAGAGAAACGTGTGCTGCATTTCTTAGCAGAAGGAGCCTCATCAAAGCATACCTGCAAGCAGGGAGCATGCTTCACCCAGAGCACACAGTCTTCATTTTTAACCTGTATTTTTTTTTTCCCCTGTAGAAAGACCAAATTAGCTGCTTTAGCTCCATCCCTAATTAAATGTCTTTCCTTTTTCCTTTTTCCAAATGGCAAATTCCTGCGAATTCAAACAAGTTATATCACCTGGCAGAACTAATTTTTAGTCAGGACATGCCTGTCATTCCAAACAAATTAGATATCTGAAGGGGAGGGTTTAGCTGCATTTCTGTTTGCTAACCAAAGCAGGCAGTTGTGATCCACATGGGACCAAAAACTATATTCTTCAGGCGACAGTAACCCCTATGCATACCAGCACCTCGCTCAATCAGAGAGTAAACACCCATTGTACCCAGGCATATGCTGCTGTGGGTCTCTGAACCCATGTTTAATGACCTTGTCAGGGAATGTGTGTGCTGTACTCTTACATTTTTAAGAAAGCATAATGGTGCTTTTGTCTTCTGTTTTTTCCTGTGTAGCAAGTTGCAGCTAGTCTTCAAACTTAGCTTAAAAACTTCACTTATTACTTCTGGACAGTTCTCTAGCCACTTCAGTGCTTTCTTTTTTTGCTTTTCTTTTTTTTTTTCTTTTATTTTTTTCCTCCTTTTTTTCCCCTTTTTTCCCCTTTTTATTTTTTTCCTCTTCAACTGTGTGTCTTAGAACATATTAAACTTTCTGTTTTAGCGCTGTTAACTGAGAGTTTGGGAACTCTGTGTGTCTGTGCACATGTGTATCTGCAGACTCATAGTCTCCAGTCCATTGGACAGCCATAGAGCAAGAGCATTACCTGAAGACCTAAAATAACCACTAATGCTCCATCCAAAAAGCCCTGGTGTTTACTGTCTCATTCAGGAGGGAGGTTCACTAGGTGGCTATATTTTAACTTGTGCCAAAGTCCCACTAAATTAAAGACTCTACCAGGTTTTATAGACACTGAGAAGACTGAAAATGCTGGATTCACAACCAAAGTGAAGCTTTCTCTTCTCCCTTCTGGATGCTTTCAGGACAAATTAGGATACGGAGTGATAGGACAAGGGGAACAAGAGGGAAGGGCTTTAAGATGAGAGAGGGCAGGTTTAGATTAGATATTAGAAAGGAATTCTCTGTGAGGGTGGTGAGGCACTGGCACAGGGTGCCCAGAGAAGCCCCATCCATGGAACTGTTGAAGGCCAGGCTGGATGGGGCTTGGAACAACGTGATGCAGTGGAAGATTTATGGCAGGGGGTTTGGAGCTGGATGAACATTGAGGTTCCTTTCAACCCAAACCATTCTGTGATTCTTTGATTCTCTTTTTTCCTGTGTTTGCCCTGGTGTGGACATGGGTGTGTGCAAAGCACAGGTACACCTCACCAGCCTGCCCCGAATTCACAGCTACAGACCTCAAAAGCTGCTGTTTCAGGCATTCAAACCTGCAGTTCTGCCACAGAAAGGGCCACTTCCCTACAGATAAGATAACAATCTGTGTGCATAGCCCTTGAAAATGGATACAGAAACTCCGTATAAATTTCTTGGGACCATGATTGGGATTGGGAGGTTCAAGAGGATGTTTGGAATTAGGAAGATATAGGAACTCTTCAATCAAAGCAATGATAAAGGAATCTGGTCTTTTGATGACTTTTCTCAGTGCAGCTGGGGATTTTTCATAATTCCTTATGTTCTTTTTAAGTGGCTTTAATTACCAGAGAACAGCTTTTGTGGCACAAGAGTAGGATTCACCTCACAGCATTTTAGAAGTTCACACCACTGCTCTCTTATCAGAGCTCCCTCCACAGCTGTGTAACACGGACCAAAGGATGGCTGTAACTGGTTTTGGGCACCTATTTCAGCATGAGATAGATCCTTCTTGAAGGCATTGATTCTAAAAAGACAACAGCAGGCTAAATGGTAACCAGATAGTTGGAAACACCTTGAGCTAGGGAGATGAATTTCACCCTGGGTGCAATTTAAGTGCTGAACAGGTCCACCAGCCAACTGCTTTGGCTGCAAAATTTGTAGGAAAATTAGTCAGGGAGCTGGAGGAGTCTGGCTCTAGGCAAGGAACATTTTCATCTCCTGGCAGGAAGAGAAGGCACTGGGAAGCAAACAATTAGGAAAGTGTATGAATATTAAAATTCTAATGGCTCCTGAGGTGCCTGTTAACTTTGCTAAAACCTGAATGCAAGGGAAGACAAAAAATGGGCCTTCTTAAAGAAGGTGAGTATGAGGGTTAAGGGAGCTTTTTGATCAGCTTGTTTTGCTTCATGGCCTGCAATGGCTCTTGGGAGCCAGCATCCCACTGGAGGGGAGCTGAAGCAGAGACATCCAGAGCTCTGAGTCTCAGCCTTGGAGGGTTGCTCACAAAAACTACCTGAGAGCATCTTCAAGCGTGCTGAAGTGAGGGAGGAGGAATCCTGGGAAATCTCCTTCTAGGATGTGAGATGAAGTCTCAAAGAGCCCAGATCAGCTGATTTGCCAGGAGACTTTTTCTCCCATTGCCTGCAGGACAGCTGTGCAGGAGGCAGGGAGGAACCAGAAAGGTGGGCTGAAGGACCCAATCCTGTGCTCACTGCTCCACCACAGAACCTCCTGAGTTGAAAAGGACCTGCAAGGAGCGACTCCAACTCCCCCACATGCCCCAAACATGGGTGTGAAACACAAATAGCTCTGCAGGGTACAGACTGGCAGGAGATGAGGTGGAGGATGGCAGGACAAACATGAGTGTGGGAGCACTCCATCTCGTGAGAGGGTGGTTTACCCTGTGGCATGCTGAAAAGGGGACAGAATTTCATCACTCACACTTCAGCTTCACTCCCAAAAGCCCTACTCGTCCCTCTGGGTCAGGAGCTGCTGACTCCATATGCCACAGCCCCTTGCTGCCCCACACTGTGAGACCCTGCCCAGGAGCACCATACCAAGCTCCAGGGACGGACACACAGCCGAGCCCTGGGACAGGCAGGAGATGTTACTGTGGGCAGGATGGGTCCCTTCCCCCAGCTGGGATGGGCAGCTCAGCAGCACCTGCATCCAGCTCTGGGCCTGCTGGCCACACCCCAACACTTCCCATCTTCCAGGGGTTACAAAATTCCACACCAGGCAGCCTGCACACGTGTGTGAGCACAGGCTTTTCTATGTACCTACAGACAGAGATTGATGGGTTAATCAATCCTGAAAGCTCCTACATCTTCCCACAGTGCTATAGGAGACCTTTACATGTAATGTCAGAGCTTTAAGACCCTGCACAAGTGCCTCATATGAAGAAAGCTCTTCCCATCCCAAAGCGCTTACAATCGAAACACAAGAGCAGAGGCAACAGGTGGGCACAGACAGCCAGGCTGGAGGAAAGCACGTAGCAAAAAAGGAAACACAGAAATTCAGGAGGTGCTGATGAAACTGCACATCCCCATATTGACATTGCTTTTCCCATTTCATTGCATTAAAAAATTCCCGTGCTACATTCTGGGTTGCACAGATAACCCTGGAGACAAAAATGGATCAGCCATAACCATATGCTCAGATATGGTCAAACACTGGCAGCTCATAAGGATCCTGTGCAGGAGATCCCAAATTAGCTATTTTTGTTCAAATGACACTTCTGCCCTTACAGCTTTTGTCACCAGCTGTCCTTTGGAGGACTGTGTTCTATATCTGTTTGTTTACCTACTCTGCTGTAGGAACCGTTCCTATGACAGCTCCTATTAGAGAGAACACCTGCAAGTCTGAAACCCTGTGCTCCTTGAGTTGGAAATTAATTGACCATCTTGATAGGTTGAAGCCTGAATCATTTAAAAAGGGGACAAGTGAGAATTTCCAATGAGTGGCTGGAACTGTGTGTGTGGGAGATGCATCTAGAAGATGGCAGTTTCAGATAGTTTTCCAAAATTCTTCTCTGCCAATATATTAGGTGATGGATTTGAGATGGCCTTCTGCAATTGCCTTCCTTTGTTAACTGATTATATGTTTTCAGGATCCCAGAGCTTGCTCTAGCAGGCAGCCTGCAAATAAATATAATGGATATAGCTCAGAGTTTACATTTTCATTCTATTCTGCTCTTTTTCGTTTGTTTTTTTTTTTTTTTTTAATTCTGCTCATTAATAAGAGCTGTAAAAAAGTGACTTGCAGCTTCACACAGCTCAAATTCTGTGATTCTGCAACAAGGCCAAATCCAGAAAAGCAAATCTCCCACTCAGACGCTCCTTCTGCATTGCTGAAATTAAACTGAGGTCAAAAGACATTCCCATCATTTCCTAGAGTACAAAACCAGGAAAAGACTTTTTAAACAGGTTTTTTCCAGGGGAGAGGAGGTGGTGTTGCCTTGTCTGTGGGGTTTTCCACATGTTAAAACACTGCTGGCACAGGGATGCACACAAGGATGCATGACATGAGCTCTATCAAGCACAGGAACAGGAGAACAACCCTGCTGGGGGCCCAAGTAAATTGGATATTTTACAGTGACCACCTTGCTCTGCAGCTCACCCAGGCTTTCATCTCTTGGCTAGAAACTCTTCCTTACTGGAGATTTCTGTGCACCCAGACTGGAAGGCTCTCCTCCATCACCTTTTTTGTCACTCTTCATGTCTCCTGAGTCCCATGGAGGGAGTAAGCAGTAAAGAAAAACACCATTCATTTAAAATTCTGATTTCTGCCCCTTGGCTCTCACCTGGTAGGGTTCATGACACAGCTCCTTAGGGCTGTGTCTGCAGCTGAGCAGCCCAGGGCTGACACTTCATGCTGGGGGATGACAGCAGGCTGGAGAGCAAATGAAACCTCTGCAAAAAAACTCTTCTGTCTTTGAAGCACAAACCTAGACATGCTATTTAACATTTTGGCCATTAAAGTGATACTTCTGAATCTCAGAAGTATGAAACACCTTTACTGGGGCTTGTCCCAGAGCCCAGATTTCACAAATGGCTCAAGAGGTCCCTTCAACTCTATCTACTCCCTCCTATTAAAGCCAGTTTGGGAGACTCAGGTATCAGAGTCAGAACTACATACTTGGATGCATCTGGTGGCCCAGAAGCTGCTAAAGCAAACACTGGCAGCACTACCCCTTGGCTTGTCCTGTAACACCATACAGAGCAGCTCCCAGGACTGATGCTTGGCACTGCACTCTGCTGGCAAACCAATCCTTGTGGCGAGGCCAGGGGGCAAAGGGGAGAGGGGCACACTGAGGAGGATAATCCCCACATCCTTTAAAAATTAAACACTCTGTTCCACCTCTCCAGCACTGGGTAGCACTTTGCTCTGTGAAAACACTCACAAGAGCCAGGAAACCTCAGGGGTCCAATCTGCTCAGCTCTCAGCTGGGTGCGGCATGTCTGGCCTTGCCTGGATCCTATGCAGGCACCATGGAGGACCCCATACTCCCAAGTGCCTGGCCTCCTAGGGGGAAAAATGCCTCCCAGAGAGACAAAAACAGGGAGACACACCCTAATCATACCTCCCCCCATGGACAGTAAGAGCCTGCTTTGCTCAGATAGCTCTGTGTTTCTAATTTCCATATCTTGTTGGCACCTCTGCCTTGAGTGACACTTCCTCATCAGGTCTGTGGCTTCAAAGCCTGTTCCACAAGCACTGCTGGAGACCTTGTAGTGCAGGGATGGCAGCCAGGGCTCTGATGGGACCAGAGCTGTACGTATGTCCTGGGTGGCTGCCCCTCTCCAGCCTTTCACAGGCTGCCACATCACCGGGGTTATATTTAGTGAGGCATCTGCGGTGACAGTCATTTTTCCAGTATTTAGGAAATGTTAGTGCTGTCTTCTGGTTGGCTGCCAGGTGCTACTGGGAAACATGTGTTGGGATTATTTTCAGCGCTCCCACCGCCACAGTGCCCATCAATCACTCCTGTGGGGCTGCTTCAAGTCTGTCTGGACCATGGCAGCCTCACAAAGTCCTCCTGCCTCCCCAGGGCAGGGGGAGCACAAGCATGAGAAAGCTCAAGGGGGGCATGCAGATCATTTTTAAGGCATTCCTGTCATGCCAGGCTTGGCTGAGCCCACCCAAGCCCGCTGCAAAGCCTGGGGTGACGTTTAAAAAGAGTGGGCCAGAGCCAGGGGTACTCTCTGGCTTCATGGTGGAGGCTTCCTCCAAAATGGTTCCCAGGAAGAAAAGCTGAGTGAAATGCTCTTCTTCCTTGATATGCTGGCTAACAGCAGGAATTTCAGCAACTGAGATGTTGCTTCACTTTACAGCAGCTTCTCCCAGGAAGCAGCTCTGAGTTTGCTTTCTGCAGGGAACTTCTTGCTCTTTGGAAAGTAAAATGCACCAAGTAATTGCTTGTGACTAAGTGAGGCATCGGAGACCAGCAGATGGTTTTATAAGTATTGTCATTATATAATTGATATGCTCTGTTAAGCCCTTTATTTTCTTTTAAACAGGGTTTTTCTTTTCAATGTACTTTGGCCACAGCAGCATCAAAGAAGCACGGCTTGAACAAACACTTCTGCCAGGTCTTGATTGCCATTTCTCCTGGATTGCAAAAGCATTTCCCCAGCATTTAGGGGATTCAGTCTGGCCTCTACACCTCAGTACCCACTGCTTACCTCTGGAGCTTTTGCTTCAGGCTTTTGATGATCATGGATATTCCATCCCAGCCTCTCCCCTTCCTCACAGCTATGCTTCCCTTCCCTGCCTGCTCTCCCACACACATTTCCTTGCTATGGGCCAGCTTTATGCTGAGGTCAGCCCAGGAATGAACCTCAGGGAGGGCTATTGCCACGTTCAACCCTTGGCAAGGTCTGGGTTTCCTGTGGGTTCAGCACTGCTGGCAAGTCCCTGCAGGCTGGGATGAGGGTGAGTGACCAGGGCACCCCATCAGCGGGGAAAGGGGTGCAGCAACAGTGGCTGCCTCCCCAGAGCTGCTCCATGGGCTCCTGCCTTCCATGCAAACCCCTGGGAAAACACACCACAGTCAGTGTTTAAGGAAAATCTGTGCCCAGGGAAAAGGAGAGGGTTTCCCAGCTGGCAGAAAACAGCAAAGCCTGTTTCACAGCCTGGCATACCCAGTAGAAACCACAGTCATGGCCCCAAGTCTTTGCTTCCAAGTGTCAACCCAAATTTCTCTTATTCTCCCACCAAAACTTTCTCCCATCCCTGTTGTGCCTCAATAGTCTTAAAACAACATTTTAATCTTCATGCTTTGCTTGGCTGCTCAATTATTTTTTTCACTAGAATGTATACATACGTCAAGCTGCTGGTAACTGTAAAAATGTCTGGTGAATAGTGTTATTAACAGCCACAAAGTGATGGCTGTGAATTAAAAATGATTTACAGAGGAAATCTGGACATTGTTTAGAACTACTGATAAGATACACGGTTTTGCAATAGGTGAGACAGAAAAAGACATAAAATTTCCAAAAAACGTTGCTGCTGATGGATGGATTCGTCACTGTGTTGTATCTCTTGTTCCAGATTCTGCTTTATGTGGGCTCAGAGAAGCACCTCTATAAGAAATTGCTTATAAAAGTGTTTAGCTTTCCTGGATGGGAATGCTGATCTGCATTACATGTTATGGCAAAAGCTGATAGGGGATGGATTATTTGGCTGCTGGGGGTGGGGAGGCCTTGTTTGTGCCAAGAAAGACATTAGACACAAATCCCCTGCAGCTGATGTTTTTATGATTCAAGTGGGTATGAGGAGGTCCCTTTAGCTATGCGTGGTGTGTGCCAGTGTCACAAGCCAAACACTCTGTGCTATTCCAGGCACACATCACTGAAACACACGGTTTGCTCCCTTTAAGCATCCATGCAAACATTGAAAGCAGTTTCCACATCACCTTTCCACACCTAACACTGAACCCCACATCTCCCTTTGACTTTGTTCTTGACAACAAATGCCACCAGTCACCAGCTCTCCATGCAAGGCTTCTTCTCTGACCAGGCAGGCAGAGGCACATTGCACAACCAGGGACAGAAAGATCAGTAAAAGGGTCAATTTTCTACCTGTTTTCCACATCAGCAGCACAAATTATCATCCTCCAGCTTGTAGGTCAAAGCACTGGTTCAAAGCAGAAGATAATGCCCAAAACAGGATTGGAAGAGCTTTGGGGCCATCCAGTCCAGCCCCACCAACCCTGTGAGCATCAGCCAGCTCTCCAGTGTTGTCTCTGCATGTCCCTACCATGCAGTGCAGGATCAGGGCTGTGACCAACACCCAAAATTTCCAGTGAAAGGCCAGAAACCCCAATGTGCCAGAGGAAGAAAGCAAGAGGAAACAAGTTATCACCTCTGCCCTCGGCCTACACAGTAGGAGGGATTTAATAGGTTGAAATTCCCCATTTGAGCCATAACCCAGTGTCAAACCCCAGATAGAACAAGCCCTTCCCTGGTTATCACTCCACCTGGGATTTTTGCTGAACTGTCAAGAAAACAGTTTCTTATCAGCCTCTTGCCACCCCTCCCCAAAATGCAGTTTAGGCAATAGGCAAGTTTCTTCACAGTTTCCAGAAACACATGGGAAGGTCTCTGCAGTTCATGTGCA
>JACBWW010000004.1:2973238-2996128 GCA_020086605.1 Lanius collurio
CTCGCTGGCTGTTGGAAAGGCAGAAAATTTCTAGGAACAGCAAAGGATCCTGATACAAAATGAGTAAGAATTCAGGCCCTTTGAAAACCACTTGCATTTTAATAGCATTTATTCCTACAGAGAGGCAGCAAAGAGAGAAGTTGCTCAGGGATCATGGGGATATTCCAACCACATGAACATGCTTCCTATGGCATTTATTCCTGATTTCCTAAACCCACAAATGGATGTTGATGGCAAGAGGGGAGGGGAGTTCTTGTGGGAAAGATGGAAGTGGAGCACTGGTGGAGAGGTACAACCAGATCTGTGAAAGGTTTCTTATCCTTGGGACTACGTTGAGGAAATTTTGTGTGGACAAAAGTATCTATCCATTGCAGCAACTCACCAGTTCAAGCTGGGGTGTAGGAAAACCATCAAACTTCACAGCCTTTGGCTGCAGAAGCCAAGGGAAGGGAAAGGGTCTTTCCTGGTGGACCAAAGACACAGTGTCTAAGGGTGGGACCTCTGCTTAGGTAGAAGTTGGGTTAGGTTAAAGGGAAGAGGTGAATCTTGAAGATTTCCTAAACCAAGGGAAGATTAACAGTATCTCTCCAATAAGTGCAGTTGTGGGGGCTGGAAAAGGGCAAATCTCTCAAATGTTTTGCCCTTCACAACAACAGCCTGAACCTTCAACATCAAAGGTTGAAGAGAAAGGCAAGGTGAAGAGAAAAAAGGCAACGGTGTCCCTTGGTGCAGACCACAGTGGGTCTTCCAAATGGGTGTGTTTGAGTGTCTGTACAGAAACAGGGCTAAACCCACCACAGCTGCTCAGCCAAGCCACAGGCAAGGGTGAGACCTGAGCACCAGGTGAATCCCTCTCTGTCCTGGGAGATGAGCACCTTCCCAAGACACCGGGAGCAGCAGAGGAGTGGGCATGAGCAGCCCTTCCCTGGCTAGAACACCTCGGTGGTGAGAACCCAGCGGAGCTGACGGCCCCGCTGCCGCCGCCAGCCCTGTGCCAGAGAGCCTGCCCGGCCTTGCAGCCGCTTTATCGTTTTAATTTAGCTCTGCAAACCATGAGCTGTTAGGGCAGGATTCATGCCTCTGGTATTCGCTCTTGGCTCCAGCAGGAATACTCTCTCCATGGCTTCTGGGTGATGGGGAGGGGCCCTGCACACCACGCTGGGGCACCGGCGCGTGCCTGACGGCTCCGCCGACATCCTGGTGCCTGGTTCCTGTGGAGTTACTCAGCTGGCTGGAGTGCATGGGCCAGCAGGAACGGGCTCCCTCAGGGCACAGATTTGGCTGCACTGGGTGAAATCCAAGCAATGCTCACCCACATGTGGCTGAGGGGTGGCATGATGGCCAAGGGAGGGCCACAGGGTCCCCCCTCAAGGCTTTCTCTTCTCCACTTGTAATTGCTGCCCTGCCCCGACTGAGCTGGGTGAAAAGTCAGGCTTTGGTAGGTGGGCACAGCACCATGTGAAGTTGTTGGGGTGTCCCCCTCCAAGGAGAGGTGGGGGCTGAATGTGGGGCTGTAGCACTTCCCATGGGATTTCCCAGCCAGCCCCACAGCCCCCAGTGAGCCCCAACCCTGCAGCATGTCCAGGCCCAGCGTGCTGGGGCACCTTCCAGCCTCATTCCTGGTGACCATGCCTTCCCTCCTGTGCCAGCCCATGCTGCCCACGCTGTCTCAAGTGCTTCCTGCAAGCACTGACAATGGAGCTAAGTAGAGGGTGCCATCCCCTGGGAGCTCTGGAGGAGCTTCTATGTCCCCAAGGAGGCTCAGAGGTGAGCACCCAAGGGCAGCCTTCCCAGTGGACATCTTGGCAGGCTGCAGCTCCATACTGGCTCTCCTTCATCCCAGGACAAAATGGAGCCACCCCAGAGCAGTGACTTCAGCATTGCCCCTGGGTTAGAATGGGAAGGGATCCTGCTCTCTGCTACACCCTCCGATAGCTCGTCAGGAGCATATTTCTTTCTGCAGGTAAAAGAATAAGGATTTTGCTTTGTTTCTGTATTCAAAAGCAAAATACCTCAGTGAAAACATTTTAGCTCTAATAGCTTGACTAAGCTTTGAATTCCTGTGGTCACAGAAAGTGAGGTCTTATGAACATCCATAAAAACTTCAGGCATTAATCACGAGTGCAATATTCCCCTCACTTCCATAGCGGCAGCAGGTGTTGTGTTAGAGCAGTGCAGGACATGCTCCTGCAGGGAAGCAAAAGGCAGGGTGACTCCAGGGAAAAGCCAAACTCCCATCATCCACAATCATGACAAAGTCTGGAGTAGCACTTTGAGATGAAGTTAGTGGAGCTGCTCCAGACACAGTGACATCATCCTTTGGCTTAAAACTTTTCCAAACAGCCTCAATAGTAACACCACTGTGTCCTTTGGCACTGGGAGAGGACCAGGTAGGGCAAGTGTGCCATCTTCCCTCTGGTGCCACCTTCATCCCCACACAGCTGAGGGTCTCTTTAGCCTCTCAGGGTTTTCAGGGCATTTTGTCAGATTTTTCATTACTGATGAGGGCTTCATATTGTACTTAAAGCAGTGATTTGGCTCTTAATTATTTTCTCTTCTAGGACATTACTTCAAGTTTTTATTGTTGTTATTTTTTAAGTAAAAATAGTTTCTTTTCCATTGTGTTTCCTCCCTTCCTCAAAAGAAATGCCATTTTTAGGATACCAAAGTCTGCACCCAAAATTTAATTGCTTGTGGAAACTTGTCTGTCCATAAGGGTGTCAGCTGTTTTATACCTGAATCAGAAGTGTATTTAGAGAAAAAAAAAAAGATAAAAGAAAATGAAGTGTTATAAAAAGTATAGCTGAAGGGGTTTGAGAGGCATCTCCATATCAAGAAAAGTTACATCACCTATGAAAACATCAGATATTCTCTTCCAGCTCTGCAGTCATTATCCCTATTAGCAGTGTTGTTATTACTGCTGGAACAAGTGTGAGCTCAGGGCCATGGAAGCAGGAGGGCTCGAGGCCACATCCTGCACATCCTGCAGCACACACCATGGGAGGCCTGACCTAGACATGCAACAGCAAAAGAAAAAAAAAAAAAAAAAGCTTGTACAGAAGAGATGAAGGAGAATTTTTGTAGCTGCATTTCTGGAAGAAGTGTTTTTTCTTGAGAAGGAGCGTTTTAGAAAATTCTTTTTGTTGTTTTTCTCTCACTGCAAACACAGTGGGGCAACTGACAGAAGAAACTGGGCACGTTCCTAGAAAAGAGAGACTATTTATAAAGCTCTCCCCTAGACAGGAACTGCCTGCAGCCCAGCAGAGATCTGCCTGCTAACCCAAGGGAGAGGCACACACTGAGAGCTCCTTCACCTTCAGGCACCAGCAGCCCCCTAAAACCATCACACTGTCTTCCTGCCCTCCCAGGGATCATGGAAAATGTCAATGCTTTGTTTAGAGGAGCTGCTTTAGTCCCATCTGTGGCAGAGAGGTGGACATCACCAGGAGGTTTTCTTACCCTGAGGGGATTATTGAGAGGAAGGGGCTGTGTCTTCTCACTGGCTTATAGCTTGTCCCATCAATGACAAACAAATGCCTGTCTGAACCAACCCACTCCCTTCCAAACAGACTACTTCAGGCAGGTTGGCAGAATTAAATCTGGCCAAAGGTGGATATTTTTGTAAACAAATTGTATTTAAAAAAAAAAAGCCAACCCCCTTTCCTAGGAAGCCACCCACTTTTTGCATGCCAGCTGCTCTGCTGCCTGGAAACTTTCCAGACAAAGTGCAAAAAAGTTTCTGGATGGGCTGTGAATTAATTCAGCAGCAGTTCATTTGTTTCCTTTAGCTGCATGTACCAATTGCAAATAAGGTTAACAGATGATATTTGCTATTTAGAATAGTTTATAAAACAGCACAGGAATTATTTATAGCCAGACTTCTCTGCATACATGGAGATTCAATCTGACTTCAAGAAATCAAGCTCTCTAGCACCAGTTAAACCCCTTCTTGTTAAAGTTACATAAATTACCATCAATGGAGAACAGTGTACAGACTTATACCATGCCAGCTGGAATTCTGGAAGACAGGTTTGCCACTTCATCAGCGAGAGGAATCACACCAGTTTTCACAAGGAAACCGGAGGAACTGATGCTCACGCTGTTCTGCATGGGTTGGGTTCTCTGCTGATCTGTGCTGCTGCAGCTCTATCAGCACCAGCACTACAATTTGTCCCCACCCAAGCATCCAGATTACAAAAAATTAGAAGTGCATTGAATTTAAATGTCAGCATTTTACAAATAAGCCCACAGATAAAGTCCTTGCACTCCTCACTGTGTGCTATGTCTCCTTTTTAGATAGTACCAACATCTCATTTACAGGCCAATTAGGAGATTAATATACTTACATATGCATAAATGTGTGTATGTACAGATGTGGGTGCAATTTTATCACAGGCATGTTAACAGGATTGTCACAGGCCCAGAATGCACTGCTGGCCCCATCAGCTCACTATCTGAAATATCTCTTTTCTAGATCAATCTCTTCTAGCTCATTAAACTCCTCACACTTCACGGTTGTGGGATAGTGTTGGATTGGTTCACTCCACCTTGTCAGCTGGTTACTTATTACACTGGAAGAGTCCTTCTGCAGGTACATTTAACTATTTTGCATTTCAAAATGAGATGGACCACTTATCTGTAGAACTGGTCTTGAGGTATACCTACAGCATCATACAAGATTTAAAAAATCAGCCTTTCTTCAGCCTCAGAAAAAAGACAGCTGATGCCTTCAGAGCTGCTGAGCAAATTCTGTGTTCTGCATCCTTTTGGAAAGAAAACAAAGCAGATTCCTGTGCTTTCAAGACTGATTTTTTTCCAAGGGCTCTATCAGCACTTGTGCTCCTGCTGCCAAATTTTGCTCCTATGAGGAGAACTTGCAAAGGTCTGGAGATAATGCAGGTAAACCTGGTTTGGCTTTCTCCTCTAGCATGCCAGGAAAAGCTTTCAGATGACATGTGAGATGACCAGAAGGCCCTCAGATAACAGGCTGGAGATGGCTGCAGGCATTTCCAATGGCATCAGCATCATTTAGCTCGGAGCTCTGTTCAGTGAGCAGCAAGTACAAGGCATCCAGGACATGTAAGTGCCAGGAAGTGCCAGACATTTGGAGAATTTATGCACTTATTTTTCACATGAACATCAAGTCCCAAGGGAGCCTGGACGCTCAGAAACAAGCCAGGCAGTGTGGGTACCTGCAGACCAGCCTTTTGTCAGAGTCAGATATGACTTAATTTGAACTGAGGATGTCTTCAAATTGCATGCAGAACCATAGCTTCTCTTTGAGTCCTCTCTAGATTTGAACCAGGTTCCATAATTGGAAGGATCAAGTGGGAGTTAAATTCATGGCTCTTGACTTCTTTCAAAGACAAAACAGCACTTACTTCCTTGCGTTCCTTCAGGGTGCTCCTGTCCAACAGGAGAGATCTAATGACCTAATCCACGTGAAGCCCTGGAGATACTGTTCTTGCTTCAAAGACTAAATGCAAATTTTGTTCTTGTACCGTGTGTGGTTGAAGGGCTTGGCGTGAGTACAGAGGTGGGAGGTGCAGAGGGCACTGTCTGAGGGATCAGCAGCAAGTAATGGCAGCACCTTGCCACAAAAAGGCTACAAGATGAAAGTCCTGCTAGTTGCTATTCAGGTTTTCTTGTAATGATGCAGGGACTGCCTCCAACACTGCAGATTCCTCAGTGTGCACCAGAAGTCAGACCCCAAATGATTTTGAAAAAGCAATTTTTTCAAAGACCTTCAAGGCATCTCTTCATACCCCAAAGCCTCTTCCTCTCCCGGTATTTTGCCACTCAACCACCACCTTTTTGGCTGTCACCCTCCCTCCTGGAGTGCACAAGGATGACACTGAGAGCCCTGTCCTCCTTGGGAGCAGGTGGCTGTGCTCCATGGCCATCCAGGCATGAGCCTCTAAGGTTGCACCACTGAACACTGGTGTGGAGGCATGAGAACAAAGAAATTCCTTGGGCTGCATCTTTTCCATTCAAAGTATCATCTGTCCAAGGCCACTGACCTCCAAGACATGTCAAAATCTTGGTCTCTGAGCATCGTTTGCCTCAGCTTCCCCCCCATCAAGGCTGTTTTGCTTCTGCTATTTCTCCACCTTTGCTGAAGTGCAGACACCTACTCTCTTCTCCCATCCCATTCTTGGATAGCCTGAAGCCACTACAGCTCTTGCAGGCTGTAAAGTTTGTCCCAGTTCACAATGCTCAACCCTGAAACAAGAATCAAATCAAGTGAGGACCACATGAGGCATCAACTGGTGATACACAGCAGCACATGGCTGAGAGAAACCTTGCTTGGTGGAAATCGGTGTTAACACGTCCCCTTGAACATCTTCCACCCGGTCAGCTCCTGCTGAAGGCTGGATGCCATTTCCAGACAAAGCCTGCACAACACCCAGATATTGCAGACTGTTAATGGCTTGTAAAAGGGGTTGAAAACATCATCAGCACAGCATAATTATTTGCAAAACGGGCCAATTTCAGCACAATAGTTTTAAACAGCAGTTGATGAAAATCAATTTCCAAGTCTGTTGAGAGGCTGATAACATCCCTGGTTGCCCTGCTCGTCCTTCTGGTGTGCTCATTCCCAAGTAATCATATTAGAGGCAGATGCCATACAAGAATGTGACTCCACTAATGATTAAGAGACACTGAGCTCCTTTGTCTTCTGAAGCAAGCTTCCATGGGATTATAGTGGGTAGAATAATTAAAGATTGAAAAACAATAACAATCCTGAAATAATTTAATGGGGTATTTCTTTAATCTTCCTTGTATGGAAGAATCCAAACTAATCAGGGGTAAAGGGACACCTCTCCCCAGGGGTAAATGGCCATGAAATACTCACTCACATCCAATTTCTGTGGGACCAGGCCATTTAGTGGTTGTCAGTATCTTCACAAATCTCCCTCCTAGGTGAAATTGCACTCTGCTGTTCTGCCAAAAAGCAGTAGTTACTTTTGGTTTCAGGAGGGCTTTCTTTTCCTAGATGAGAATATCCAGATATTCTCATCACTTTAGAGAGGCTTTCAAAACCCAGGTGCAGATCTTTGGCATCAGCAACCTCCCCAGAGCACTTCATAGCACATAAATCTTGCTCCCAGTTAATCAAACAGTGCTGGAGTGAGCCAAGGAACCATGAGAATGTAAAATGCTCTTCTCCTCCCTTCCCATTTATCAGAGATTTCTGCTGCTTCTTCAGAGGCAGAGTGAGGAGTTTATTGCTTTAAATGTGACTTTAACACTAGTAAGGATGCTGCCTTGGTTGGACATGGGCATTTTCTGTGCAAAGGAGTTTTTTGGGTTTGGGTTTTCTAACCCAGAACTGCCCTTGGTGGGCCAGCTGCTCTCCTGCCTTAACCCTTCTCTGGAACTGGTTTTTCAGCCCTCACCTTTACTTTAACCCCAGCCTGAAATGTCAGCAAGGCTGTAACTGTTGTGCAGTTGTGTTAGGAACAGCCACACCACTTCTCCCAGCCAAAGACTCTGCTGGGCTGCCTTCCTAGCACTGCAGCAGAGCACAATGCAAAGTGCAGTGACTGGGACAAAAACTCCCCTTCTGTTGCAGGTGTTTTGGTCCTTTCTGCTCCCTGAATTGTGTGCTGCAGGACAGCTCAGGGTGCGTTGCCTTTTGTTGATGAAGAGCTTTGTGAGGGTGAGAGAGGAGATAACTCCACTGGCACTGTAATTTTCCCACCAAAGGCATCTTGGAGCAACACCCCCTTTTTGCTCAAAGTTAACACTGCTGGTGCCAGGCTTGCTTTCAACCAGGGATGTTCAGACTCAAGCTGAGACAAATAGAGCCAGAGGAAAAGACTGTACCTCCAAACTGCCATGAAATCAGGATCAGCACATGAAGCAGGAGCTGTGTTAAAAGACTTGTTTAACCTCCTGCTTAACAAGAAGTCTTTAATCTATAATGCCATCTTGTTTTGTCTTAATGAAGTTATGCAAAAAGTTCTTCTCTGAAAAGAGCAACCCAGCATTTTCTTTCTTCCCTTCAAGTAGAGATGAAAAGGACTGCCTGCAGCCTGAAAGTTTGTTTCCTTAAGGAAACGGAAAGCAAAGAATTTACTTATATTAATGCTTTGTATCAAGTACCTTTGAATTTCAAGGGGTAAAAATCAGCCTTGACCTGGCTGCTGAGTCCAGATTTTCATAATGTTTTTCCCACTCCGCTGGCGCCAAGGTCAGTCAGTTGCACTTCTGCTTCACTCTGTTTTAATTCTGGTCTCTTAACACTGATTTCTCTGTGCAAGACATGGAAGCCACACCCTAGTGTGTGCTACTCCCAGCCATTAAAAATCCTGTGCTAAATAAACACACAAGGATACTTTTGCATCTGGTTTTACTGGCAGCAGAAAGAGACATTATATGTCTCTGGAAATCTGATAAAACAGTGACATATAAATTCTGGATTGCTAACATGGCCAGTTTAACTCCACTGGACATAATTTGCTGCAGTGCTTAAGGCTGAGAATAAAACTTCTCACTTTTCCTAAGCACTGTAAACCAGAAAAAAAAAATTCAAATTAGCATTTGGCAATATCTACAGCCTTCTACCAGCAGATAATAATCCCTCAAATTCAGTTTCCGCAGTCTGCCCTACTACAGGGTAATGACTTGCCATTTGTTCTGTCTTATTTGTGGAGCATTGCACAAGCCTGTCTTTCTTCCATGAATTTTTTTAAAAAGCTGGATAGTTGCTTGGCAAAGGCCTGGGCTGGTGCCTGAGTATTGTGCAGTCTTTACCATGCTCTGCCATGAGCTTCCTGCGTGACCTTGATAAGTGCCTGCGTTCCTCCCATTTCTCAATTTCCCGTCACAGCAGTGTGCATTTTCCTCCTTCTGTGCTTTATAAATTCCTTGAACTGATAAATATCTCTCTATATATTCACCTTTATGCAGGGCTTACTGCAGATCTCGTTCAACTTTTCAGATGCTAGAAGCACTGTCATTAAATGAAAAAAAAAAAGAAGATCCACTGTTGGTTTTGTTGCTCCAATATTTCAGATTATCTGAGCATGATACAAATATATATATATATGTTTGTTTAGCGTGTGTTTGCAAGAGCCATTCAATTAGCATCAGGTAAGGAGAAAATAGTAAATGCTATGAGCTGGTGAACATGGAGGATGTGGAAACCTGGAGCAGGGATAGGCTTGAAGGATGAGTTTACAGAAAAGTGAGTGGCAGAGTTGGGATCATACAACAAAGTTTAAGGAAACAAGGTCAGGAGAGCACTGAAAACAGGGTAGATGGAGAGTTTGCCAAGAAAGGTGGAGGAAGATGGAAAAAGAATGGACTGGGAGTGAAAACAGGGAGTTTAACTTTGGCCATTGCTGATAGTGATTCCTCATGAAGAAAAACATGAGCAGGACATGAGAATTCCCCTCAGACCCCAGGACATTCCTGGCCTAGAGAACTCAGAAGGATCTGGCTGTTTTTAACAGGGAAGCAAAGTCTGCATCTGTTTAAAATTTAGTCCCCGTCTCTGACCTTTCTAAGAATTGCAAGTGTGAGACTTCTGGCATGAAATTTCCTTCCCTGCTACCAAAACAGAGCCACCACCTTTCTCAGCAGACAGGGCAGTCTAGTGCAGCACTGATGGAAAAGCCATTGCTGAAATACTCCATTCAGCATGTTTAAAGAGGCTTCATCAAACAAAACCAGAAAGAGCAATCCTGAAAGGAGCATTATTTTTATTAAATGGCAAAATTTACATTATTGATGGTAGAGCCATTCACAGTGCCTGTATATGGGCTGCATTTAAGGAACATATTATCTATACATTAAAAAGTCACTCAGAGTGTTATGGAAAAAGAATATCTACAGATAACATTGACACAAGCAAAGCTGTGAGCACTTAACCGCTTATCTTTGCTTAAGAGCCTTCTTAGAAACACACATTTTCATATCCATCTTGATTTACAGAGCTTAAGTATGACTGAAATTTGCACCCCATTTGATTATTTCAGATACTGAACTAGATTCTGTTCTTAGCTCCTTGGCTGAAGACGACATTTCTGTCTGTGAAATGTAGACCCCTTCTGAAGAGATGTTGTTAGTGCTCTGGCCCATGTTTTGACATAGTTATGTAGTTTCTGTTTTGCCTTGATGAAAGTGTAGGATTTGTCCTTTGGGGTCAAAGCTGCATTTATGGTTTTCAAATGGGACTTTGTAGTTAAATCCTAGAGAAGTAATTCATTGTAGAGGAACTGTGCACAGTTAAGCTTTGTCTAGTAGGAAAATATGAACTGTAGGTGTGCATAACAAGAATCTGAGGGCAAAATTCTTCTGTGTGAGCCACATAATGGGGTATGAAGGTGTTCTGAAGATGTACTGTGGCTACCAGCTTGAGTGCAATTACACAATATGGGCGCTTTGATGGTAGAGTTATCTTCAGATGTTCCAGTGAAATAGAAACGTCCCAAATACTTTGCTTAATAATTTAATTTTCCACTAAAATATGTGTGTCCTTCAAAGATGTCTTCTTGCTGAAACAACTTAATTAGAGACCAATATTATGACAAGGTGTAATGTGGATCTTCTGTGTGCTTTGTGGCTCAGAGGAGAGTTTTGCCAAGCCGGATCAGCCGAGGGGCACGGCGTGTCTGCAAGAGAAAGATGAAAATAGCTCCGTGTCTAGTTGTCATCCCAGAGTTTGGTGGGTTTGACACTTTACACCAGCAGCACTTGGGAATCAGGAAGGGTTCCTGGAGCTGAGTGTTAAGTACATGAACCTGAGCAGTGTAAATGCCACAGGAATAGGGCCAGTTTGGGAACCGGTGTTTGTTCATAATCGAGTCTCCAGGCTTTGTCTGACACGACTGAAGTCCATGTACCAGCACACTCAGGCACTATCTTTCTCCCCTCTCTCTTTCCCTTTTCTCCAGATAAGAGCATAGCATACGTTATTCTGAGGAAATGACAGAGATATTAATCACCAATTAATCAGGATCTCTAACAAAGGCCCTGCTATTTCAAATATTCATATTGCCATGGCATTAGGAATGTCAGAATTGCCATTGTTCTGCAGAGAATGACACATCCCCACTCTTCCTCCTTGGCACCTCCGGGATGCAGCTCCGAGGAGAGCAAACCCCGTGGTTCCTTCTCAGGCGCTGCCCCTGCTCTCCAGACGGGAGGCAGGGGCACAGAGACATGAAATGACTTGGCCAGATCACATGGGATCCCAAGGAGAGGCAGGAAAGGAACGCAGGTCTTCTTAATCCTGGCACAGGGAGGGAACTTTGTTTCTTATAAACAAAATAATTCACATACCTGACATGAAAGGATGTATCGAGGTGATGAATGTGAGTACATGTGCACGTAGGTGATACACATATAACATTTGTGAGATATATAATATTGGGTGTGTAACTCATTCAGAGTTGGCCAGAAAGAGCTATTGTAGTGCTGGCTGAACAAATTTATGCAAATCAGTCACTGATGAAATTAATAACCTTTGCAATATTCTTCAGGCAAATCAAATGCTTGTGGAACTGTTGGTCCCAGAGTCTCAATCTAGAAAAGAGGTTATGATGGAAAAATGAGGCTTAATAAGGGAAGAAGGTGTATGAAGAGGGAACTATCTGTTCTCCATCTTCCCACCACCACCCCAAGGTCATTCTTGGCTTATACCACCAGGATTAGCCTTTCTTGCACAGCTGGTACTCAGCTTGGGGAGTTTGTTGCTTTTGAAGGCTATGGAGACAAGGAGTGACAGCAGAGCCTGGGATTACACAGATTCATAAACAAAAGGTGCAAGCAGGGATGTGCCCTCCAATGTCACAAGTTGGAACAGGGAAAATTCCAGTTAGATATAAGGCCAAAAAGTGTTTTACCACGACAGTGGTCAAATATAGCACAAACCACCCAGAAAGGCTGTGGGCTTTCCCATCCTCAGAGATGTCAAAGGCTGGGCTGAACAAGTCCCTGAGCAAGTTGATCTCAGTTCAACTCAAAGTTGGACTGAATTGTTCCAGAGGCGCCTCCCAGCCTAAATTATTCCTTGGTCCTCTAACCAAGTTACCAGATCTTCTTTTTACTCCTCTCTTTCTTCCCTCTCCTCCCCAGTGCCTTGCTTTCTCCCCAACATGGCTGGTCTTGCAGGAATTTGGGCTCCCCTCTTGCCCAGAAATCCCCAAGCTGTGGCCTTCAGGATTCCCATAGTTACTCTCAGGGCTCATTTCTTTTAAGGATAACCTCTCTGAGTTTCTCCCTGGAGACTTTCCTGTTCCAGCCCCTTGAAAGAGAAATTGGTTTCCTCAGGCAGCAGGTCCATGGTGGTAACCTCTGGGATAGAACTGGCCTGGGAAAGGGCTAGCCCAACCCTGCCACCAAATGGTGGTTTCTGTGGTCATGATACACCAATTTCCTAACATTCATCATGCTCCTGCATTTTACTTGGCCCACATTCCTACACTGAAATTTTGTCTGGGCATCAAATAAGCATTCACTCAAAAAAAAAAGAATCAGACAATTTTGGCCCAGCTGGCCAATGGCCTTATACTTTAAAAAGTGGGAATGTACTCAACTTAGGCTGGTTTTGTTCTCTGCACAGCAAATGCCTGGCTTAGCTGGCCTGTCAATGCTCATTTTTGTGGAAATGAAGAGGCAATGACAGCATGAGATGTATTAGCGGGAAAGAAGACACTGGATTTCAAGTGTCTGTACTAGAACTGGGAGGCTGTTTCAATGTTTTGTGCCTCTTCCTGCCCTGAAGTATTTCAAACACTCACATCTTGTTTGCTGAACACTCTGAACAATACACGAGGAGTTACAGATTGATACCATAAATCACCTAAAGAACAAGACGGTCTTTCAGAACAGAAAGGACAATTTTGAGGAAGTTTATTTTTTAAATGGCAGTATTTATCCTCTTAGTACTTAAGAAAGAAAAAAAAAAAAGAGTCTCAGCTGTTGGGCCTGAAAACCACCTGGAAAACATTAAAAAAAGCCTGTATTCTGTCTTTAACATTGTATGTTTCTGTCTGTGTGTGAATGCACATGTCTATATATGCATGTATATGTGTACATAAAAAATCAAACAAAGTAAAAGTGGGTAGGACCAAATTTCGCAAGCCAAGTGAAATTCCCAAGCTACAACTTTATTTTAGATAAATGCACATTTTTGAGCCAGTGTGGAGATATGAAGCTAAACAGGAACAGACAGGATAAGCAGTGATGGAAGCTGAGTTTTTCCTTCGGAGGCTGTGCTGGAACGGCTGTGTTGGCAGAGACCCCAGATGTAGCTGTGTGTACACTAAAGGCAGGATCTCTGTATCTGATACAGCTTTGCTGTGTCCCCTGGTAATGCAAGCTGGGTCAGCAACATAAATCTTGGAAGGTCCTACTGAATGTTGATGTTCTGCCTCAGGAAGATTTCCAGAGTTTATTCAGAGCGGGATTGAGAACCTGAAACTCCAAAATTGCTGTAAGGGAAATTTTTGGGAAAAAGAACACAAACAAACGTGAGTTTGTTTGATTTAAATTCAATCTTTTGATCTAATTAACTTTTATTTTTCAATGTTTCCATTTTGCATTATATTTTATAACAACTTTGTTACATTATGATCCATGTTACAGTAGGATATTAAAATGAGAAGCTGTTCTATGGTGAAAATTGAAAATTGCTTTATTCTCAGAAGGTGGAATAGGGTGTTTGAACAACTTTTCTGCTTGATTTTACAAATCTTCCAGATTTTAATAGAAACAATTAGTTTTATTTCCACTAATATTTCTCTGCCTCACCCAATTTTAAAATATTAAATAATTAGAGAGCAAAATACATACTTGATGGTCAGCAGCTCCCTGTAATAAATCCTGCTAAGTTAGGTCCAGTTTTTCTCTTGATCAGTGAAGCCGAATTCTCAGTGTAGGGCATTGCCAACAGGTGCAACAGACTCCCTAAAGCCTGAATTTGGTAAACTATGATCGTATAATTTTCAAATACTTGTTTTAAATCAGTTAAAAATTATGAGGGCAGATTCAGGAACTGTGAAGTGAAATTGCACAACCTGTGTATGTGATCAGAAGGATCTCTCTGGCCCTTTGTCAGGCATTGATTTTCATTCAGTTTTGAGTTCAGTAAAAGGGTATATGTACAGTGATGAGCTGTTTACCTGTTCCCCATCCGACAAGCAGCTCTGTTTCAGATGCCTCTCTCACAGACTCAACACAGGCTGCCTGTGAGCTGTATTTTTCATTTACTCAGCTGTGTTACTGACGTTCTACGGATCAACTTAATTACCCAAATATTGCAAGTGGGGCTACTAAACACAGCAAGGGGTCAGCAGCTGGAATATGAAGTGGTTTCAGCCTAAAGAGGTGTGTGACAGCTCACACTGCTCCCACAGGCAGTCCAGGTGATGTCCTCTCACTTCACACTGACCTCTGTGATAAATTGGTGAACATTTGCTCTCTGCCATGAAGAGAACAGAGGAAATGATTATCATCACTGCTCCCTTCCAAATAATAATGAAAGCATCCTCTTCATTTTCATGGACTTGTCAGTATTTGATCACCTGCCCCTGTTGAGCAAAGTGTTCTCCCCCCAGAGACACATCACCTGATTTGTTAGACCTTCCAAAGGTTTGGCTTGGCTCCAGCTCTCCTGTGCACATGGACAAGTGTCTTCTTGGTACAAAGAGGTCCTGACTTACAATGTCTCTGCTCTGAAAAGTTTTGTTGCAAAGCAGTTGTTCAGCAATGCATCACACAGAGGAAAAATGACAATTCTCAGTCTCATTCGTACTCTATTGTGGATGGCCAAATTCAGATCAGGACAAAAAAAAACCAAAACAAAAACAAACAAAAAAACCAAACCAAAAAGCTAATTAAGGCTGCTGTCTTTCCTAAAAAATGAAATGAGAGGGAGAAGTCAGATTTCTCTCTCTGTCACATCCATCTTCACCTCTTCCCAGACATTGTTATCAGTCACTGAAATCCTGAGCTTTTGAACTGGGGCCAGCTGTGGTCCTGCTTCAAGCTGCTGTAGGTTCGTACACCAAAACATACATGGTTTGAACAGGATTTATGTGCTGAATCTTTATAAGATGGTGAACTACTGAACTTGGCATTTTCCTCTACCCTTTCCACACTCTCCTCATGATGGCTGCTCACAGCAGGATCACAGCTGCTAGGTGGGAGTGGAGTGCAGCTCCCTGCCTTCTCCCAGAGGGCATTTTCTGCTCCTGGAGTGTTCTCCAGGCTTTCTGAGAAAGAAGAGGCTCCCACTGCAATCTGGGCATGGGGGAAAAAATGAGAGGAGACAAAGAATAACTGGGCAGAAGGAGGAATGAGAAGAGTGCTCTGAGTCACTGAGCAAACAGACCAGTGGCATCCAGGCAGGCTGCACTTGCGTAGTTTCAATCCTGTGCCCGAAGAGCCTTGGCTGTCCCAGACCTTGGCTGTAGTGGGGCTGGGGGAGAGAGGGAGGGGACAGAAGTAATAGTTTCGCAAGGACATAATGATCTTGAGCAATTTCTGTGCAGGTATAAACATGATTTCCTGCAGCATGGCTTGGCACAAATGTCTCCTCACTCAAACGGGACTGAACGCATTTGTTTGCGGTGCTTGATGCAAGGAAAACTTCTGACATTTTTTATTTATGAGGTGCCCTAATGTAGTGATACTTTTTGTGTGCATGAGGTAGGGAGGGAGTTGGTTGCCTCTCCATGGCTCCTAATTTGAATGGCTGAAGACTGTGTTCATAGAAATGTGGGGAGGGATGTCTTAGAAGCTATACAGACCTGGCCTGTGTAAGATGGTCAGTAAAAGTAAAGGGTCTACTACTGAGTATGTTCACAAACCCTACAGCTTTCCACAGAGCTCATCTGATTCTTAGACATGCCTAAAACACAGCAATGGTGGTTCTGGAACCAGAAGGAGAAAGTCCAAAAGATCTCAGTCTCTCTGAGCTGATGCTGTGGGAATTTGTGGCAGATGGAGAGCCAGTGGAAGAGGAAATGCCACTGACCTCCTAAACCAGGAGAACACGAGGACAGGAACAGCAGCCTGGACAGGACAATCCCTGTGCTCTCATTGGTGCTTGGGACAGCAGAATGAGCCCAGCAAGGAGAGGCCTGGGCAAGCTGATGTCCTCCAGACTTTTGGCAGCCTCAACATTTTCCAGTGGTTGAACTTGCTTAGTCTGTTCCTTCTCTTTTCAGCTGGACATGGTGGACAGCTGATGTAAGGGAAGGGGGTTGAGAGCTCATTTCAGAATCCATGATGTGGAGGACAAATTCATCAAAACATGAGAAAGGGTCTACCAATTCAGTCATCAGGCACATCTTGCTCAGAAATCTCACTCTTGGTTTTGACCTACTGGTTGTGGGGCTTGTAAAAAGATGAGAGTATGGCAGATGCATAAATTTCTGGAATACTGCTATTCTCTGGGATCATATGGCACTCTTACATCCTGGGCCAGGACTTGTACCCACATAGCCCTCAATAATTTCTTGTGTTGTGATCTGGTGGTGACTTCCTGAAGATGTCTGAACTCTCCAACACCCAGCTGCAAGGACTCCCAAGAACTGTGTGAGGAGAGGACTGATGTGGCACTGGCAGAGAGGCAAGCAGCCCTTGGCAGAGGGGGCTGGAGGATGTTTGTCCTGACTGGGCAAAGATGCCCTTTCTAGAGGCTGAGGAGATGGTGGGTGCTTGGTTCAGGCAGATGGAACAGGCAGTAAAGTGGCAGAAAGAGACAAAGGGGCAAAGCAAGTCAGAGCAAGAGCGCTGGTAGAAGACAGAAGCCAGTGAGACAGACATTGACCACAAGGTGAGAAAAATACAGAGCCTTGGTGAGGGCTCCAGAAAGCATGAAACTGGGATTCATTGCCTCCTAGGTCAGGAAACAGTGGGAAACAGATGGAAGAGATAAATCCAGATGGGGAGCTGGGAGAGAAGCAGTTGGGACAGTTTGGGGCAGAGTGCAGGCAAGAACTGTAGACAGTGGGATAAGCCTTGAACAAGAGCATGCACCGAGCAATGTGCTGCTCAAAAGTGAGTCATTTAAAAGCTGTTTGGGTGCATCTGCCCTGCAGTTACGTCTGTGAACGCAAGGAATTATTAGATTTACTGGCATGGGCCGTTCTGCACAGGGCAGGTTACTATAGCAGTGTTTACTTTTATGGCAAACAAACTTCTCCAGTGCGAGTTACCTTGGGGACAGGCCTCCCCACTGAGAAATAGTGATATTACAGCTCAGCCCACGCTTTAGCCTTTCCTTAGTCTCTCCTCACAGGAGGATTTGGAGGGAAAAGGCTTTAATAATCACTTTAGGAAAGAAAAATGTACCTATAGCTTCCTGCTGACTAAAATGTTGGAGCTGGATGGGGTTTCTGTGCAAACCAGTCCACTCAACAAACCCACAAATGGAGTTTTGGAGAAGTGGGTTCTATTCATGCAAACAGGTGGAATTTACTAAAAGTTTTGGCCCAGCTGAGGGAAAACACATTCTCTGTAGGGATGCAGTGTAGAAGATGGATGTGGGAAGTTGAAGATGATGATGAAAAGGTCAAACAAGATTTCAAATTTTCTTTGTTTCATTTAGAAACACCTTATTTTCATTCCATTCTCAGTCTCTTTTCACAGTCTCCTCCTTCTAAGCTTTTCTTAAGGGCTTAGGCAACTTGCAAAGAAATTAAGCATTTTCTTTGCAGAAGGTCTAAGTGGTCCAAAGTTATTTTTTCTTCCATCTCATCCAAAAAAACCCCAAAAAGCACACATACAAAAATCCCCCAAAACAACTATTAACAAGGAATATTCTGTGTAATGTAAGTGGTGCAAATGAAGCCAGGTGCATGGTAGTCAGCCTGGAGCTGAGCCCTTGGGAAGTGCTGCGTGGAGGTGGAAATGGCCATGCTCTTTAGGAAGGAGAAGCAAGATATGTGCATGCCACTACTGGAGCAGGGTGGAGAAGGAAGCATCTGAGAATCTGGTCCCTCCCTCCCTCCCAGACAGGTCCATTGTGCTACAACTCTTGTGTTTTTGAGTGTAAAATCCACCCTGACTGGGCCATGCGTGTAAAGCACGAGGCACTGGCAGGTCTATATATACTTTCCTGCAGGAAACATCAAAGTCACTTCCCCTGCAGTGTTTCTTCACCAAATTAACTGCAGCAATGTCTGCAGTGACGTGGTGAGAAGGAGAAGTCTCTGTCTGAGCATAGGCTCCATCAGCTCCCTAAAGGCTAGGGATAATTGCATCGGCTTCCTTGCTGCAAAAGACCTTCCTGTGCCCAGCAAGAACTGATCTCTTTTGCCCCTGAAATATCCCAGTCTCTGAGTCATGCTATCCACAGAACTCAGGGCAAAATTCAGCCTGTCATATCCTGCTTTTTACTTGAAGAAAACAATGAGCCACAGGTCTGCCAACAGGGTCCTAATGCATGGGGACTGCCGTGAGGCCCCAGTGGAATTCATGGGGACGTGGGTGACATCTGTGCAGGAATTCAGATGGCTTCTTTGGTCCACTTATCTGGATGCATCAGAGGACACAGAGATGCACTTGAGTTTCCAGACAGGCTTCCTGCTTGTAGCACATCTGCTGCTGGTGGTGGGTGTTTGCAAGGCCATTGCAATCAGGTCAGGGTGTGATGATCCCTCTGGACTTCAGCAGGATGCACTGCAGCTTGCTTTTGGCATAACCTAATGCACTTTGTCTTCCAAGTCACTTCTAACTGCTGGCCTGAGTTTATTTGGAAGATGCTTTGCAGTTTTTAGGTAGCTCTTTGAGTAATAAAAAAATCCCCCTCCCCTAATTTATTTTACATTAACATTAGTAGGAAGAGTATGCCAGGTGATAGGTACCATGAAGCTGACAGGAAAAGGATTTATTCCAGCCACAGGGGCAAAAGAAAAGCTTGCTTTCCATTAGTATCACAGTGTTCTGTAAGTTCTATCATCAACGCTCTCTGTTATTCAAAAACAGAAAATGTCTCTTCTTTAGAACGAGCCACAAGAAAATGTGTTTTGGAGATATAACCTAAAGGAATTGTCCTTTGACAGGCTGACTGCTCATGTCACCTGCAGAAAGCCCAGAGTAAGACTGCTTTTCAGTGGGTTTGGTTTGGTTTCATGTTTTTTCCAGAGCCCAGTCTGTCTCCCTAGAGGGTACATGAGCCATAGCTAAAATCGCTCTGAGTTGTGCAGTGCAGCCCGTGGCTCCAGTAGCTGCTCAGGGATTTTGCAGCTGTTCTCCAGCAGAGATGTGTAATAACTGTGGAGTAACACACACGTATTTTCTTTCATAGTGGATGTTAATTTATGAGCTCGCTTAGAGCTTTAACACTCTGCTGGTTTACTCTGCACCTTTTTGTGTTATACAAAGCATTTCATGAACAAGGACAGAAACTGGATACGGGGTTGCCTCAAATCCTCAGTAACCTCAGAAATTCCACCCTAAACCCAGTCAGGTCTTTTGTCACAGAGTATTATTAGTTCCCTCTAAAAGGCCCTGAGAGTCACAAATTACTTCTTTTTTTAAAAAAACCAAGCTCTTCTCAAATGCGAGGCAGAAAAGGTGATGGGAGGTTTATTGCTGGTGAGAAGAGGCAGACTGAGTACAGAACACTTTTTTCTGTGCTCTCATACTATACAACACATCTGCAGCTCTGAAAAGTCCTTCTCCCATTTTATCTGGCTCAGCATTACTAATATTAAGAGACCATTTACTTGCTGCAGGGTCAAGGTGACATCACATGGATATCTGACAACTTCCCTGCAAGCTACAACCTTCTGAGAAGGACTGTGAAAAACAGGCTTCATGCAACCAGTGCTCCTCAAAATAGGTGCCTGGGCACTTGCCCCGAGGGATGGAAGGAAGAGCCAAGGTTTATGTAGTTCTCCCAGTGCAGCAAAAGGGGATTCCCATGCAGTAGGTGGGCATCCTACTCACTGTAGGGCTGTGGCATACAGGCAGCATCCAGTCCCTGCTTCCTTAACCTACCCACACATCCAAAATCCTCTTCAACTCTGGTCCCTTTCCCTCCTACTTATCCTTGTATTTTCCAGTAAAAGAAGTCTTCAAATAGTCTCAGATGAAACAGATGACTAGGACTGAAAAAAATGTTTTATTTGGTCTGTTTTTTTTAAGTTTTATTGGTTTTCTGAAACTCACAGCAAACCAAAAGAAAACCTTCGATTTTTTTCTAGCCTGGATCAAGCATGTAGTTAACTTTCTCTGGTTTCTAAAGGCACTTTCTATAATACTTAGAGGTAAACTCCTGTCCAAGTGCTTCGTTGAATAAATTCCCCCTGTTCTCCAAACACAGAGAGACAACCATAGCAGCACAATATCATAGAGAAGTGCCAAGGGATCTCTTCTGGGGCTTCAGCTGGAGCAGCCTCTCAGAGCTCTATTTCCAAACCCAGACAAATCTCTCGAAGTTGTTCTGACACGTATTGTAACAGTAAATAAATAATCACATGGCACTTTATTCCACCACCAGAACTCTCTTAGCATGGGGTACTGGTGGATCTGGATGAAGCCAATTCTAATTACAGATAAAAGGTTTGATGCATGAAAAGAAGCTGGTATTTACACCCAATTATCTGAGGGAGGAGAGATAGGGATGTGCTTCCTTTTATCATTTTCATTAAATTTCTTTTGAAATTAAAAGACTCCCTGAGTTTCTGAAGATGCAACAGTCTTTTCAACTTGCCGTCAGTGAGATACAGGTTGTTTTCCATGACATGTTGTGCAAGTTCAGGCAGTGGGATCTCTCCCTCCCCCCTTGACTCCAGTAGAGCATTTCATGGTGCTCACTCATCCAGTTGCTTCTTTAATGTCCCTTTGCTGAAGTTCAAACTCCTGGAGCTGCATTTCAGGTCTGAGGCACCCTGTGTTTGTAAACTGCCTCTGCCTTCCCATCATCTGAAGTAAATTGCTTTGAGTAAAGGAAACCTCCAAGCTTTTGGGGATTGTTAGGGAGGGGCAACACCAGCCCTACTGATGCCATTTTACCACAGAGAACCTTCAGAGGGAACAGACAGAGAGGATGGGAAGCAGCCAGGTGGATGTGTTATCCCAAAGAGAACAGCTCTCAGGAGTGGGGCAGAGAAGGATCTTGACAGCTCCATTGCTGCTTGAAGTCCAGAAGATCTGGTCTTTGTGACTCTTGTCCTCCCTCTTCCCCTCCCTCCTGGGCACTCAGAGCCCAGCCTCTTTTCTTGGTCTTAGAATAGATCACTCACTTCTCCTCTTCATTTCTCCATCTGCAAATTTGCGATGATGTGTGTAAAGCTCCCTGAAATCCTCTGCAGGGAGGTGCCACAGAATGGAAAGTATTAGCTATCAGTATCCTTGTTAATATTCTGCTCAACTCTGAGTGAAGTCACATAATCCTGTGTTTGGGTCATCACTATTTGTTGCTATGGAAATGTGTGTTATCAGATACTACAAATTCAGTGTCTGAGGACATCTGAGGAGGGGGAAAATCCTTTGTTCGAAGAAACACTTGTGTCAGTGGCAGGAAACTTTGTGAGGAAGAGGGGAATTCACCTATTTCTTTTGTTCTCCACAAATTGCTGGAATGAGTCAATACGAGCTCCCCTCACTCAGCTCCTGGAAGCCGGTATCTCTTACCCGACACACAATTCCAAAAGGACTGCACATGCTGGGTGAATTTGTGAATGCATCTGGCAGGATCATTAACACCAGAGCAGAAGACAAATGCAAAGTATGTGCTTGGCCATATGGATGAACGTGAGCTGCTCAAGACTGTGTGCCATAATAGAGATGGAAAGTCTTACGAGAGAAGATCAGTATCCCCCCACCTCTCTGGTAAGGGATTAAGGCAGTTGGTCTTGCAGGAGTATTCACAGAGCTTAAGGCCAAAGGGGACGCTTAGGTCACCTAGGCCAACCTCCTGAATGCTGCAGGTCACAGCGTTTCTTCCAGTAAACCCTGACCTGAGCCCTATAAGTTTATGTTGAGGCTGCAGCAAAACTTCTAGTCAGATTAAAGAGGCAGTTACCTGCAGCTCCCTGCCCAGTTTGTTCCAGTGAACAAACTCTCTCACTGGTAACACACAACTGGTAGGCGTGGGTGCAGATCAAACCAAGTGCACTGCAATGGGGTCAGACATAGAAATTGGATGAACTGGACCAGTGCAATTTCCTCATCCGAGCTGGTGGGGTTACATCACTTGTGCTTCAGTCCCTTCTGGCTCCAGTCCTCTGCAGGAATATGCCATTTCCCTGGAAATGTGCTTACTTACCAATTTTCCACATAGCCTTCTTTGAGTGAAACCAAACAGGCTTTTTGGGCAACTTCCTGCTCATTTCTATGGTTCTCTATTGCACCCATGCAAAATCTGACAACATTTTTACATCTACAGCTGTCCAACGCATGTAGGTGCTCACTGTCCATCGTGTGCATTGAGTCTATAGACACAAAAAACCCTTTTTGGATGTACTCAGCAACAGTTTCATTTCTAGACCTTTCTGTCAGGTTCCCTGAGCAAAGGCTGTTGTAAGAGAAAACAAGGTTCAGGTTTTGATAATGTCTCTATTTGTGGTATTTCATGGACATGCTCTTACTTCACGCCTAAAGATGAGACACAAGCCCCATCTTTATCTCTCTTTGGGTCTCTGTATTGAGTGCATTCCTCATCCTTTACCGCTTTTTCACTGGGTTTTTCTCCCTGCCTTGTAGAAAGCTGATTTCAGGCTGAAAGCAGGAAGGAAGATGCCTAAGACCAAGCAGGACAGGTTGACTTTTCTTAATTAAGATCTTTATTTTCAGCTGTTCAGGCAGGTTGTAAAAGCTGGACAATACTTGGGGAGATGTAGCCACAGGCAAGCGGGGCTGATAAGAACCATTACTTGAACATCACATATATATATATATATATATATATATATATATATA
>JACBWW010000004.1:2996528-3043878 GCA_020086605.1 Lanius collurio
TGTCTGCTAAGAAAGATGATACAGCTTTCATTTTGTACCAGTTTCATATTTACAACTTGGACAGCAAAGATCAGACTGGGAATCTGAACAACAGCTTACTATTTCTGCATCCCTACTACCATGGTGATATTTGCCATCAGAACTGAAACTACCAATTACAGGGCTGAATCATGAAACAAGACAGGATATATTTTGCTTTTCCATCCAAATCAGCAGAACATGCAAAGCTCTTGGTACTTGTAATTAACATTAACATGCTCCAAGTCACATTTGAAAATCAAGAAGACATCCAGAACTGCCTAAGGTGTTACTCATCAGGAGCAGAAATGATGAACTTAGGTTGCGTTTGCAGGAAGCCATTTTTGGACACTTTCCATTGCTATTAGAAATTACTTCAGTGCCTGTGACATTGTTACCTCCTTCCACAGGCTGACAGTACTCAGTACAGACATTGCAGACCAGGAAAAATGCTGGTGGGGAAAACCAGTGTCTATTTTCCCATGTGTGATGGGAGAATGCAGGTGCTACATGTTTTCCAGCCTGGCAAGTTTTCCTCATGAACCTCAGCTCTTCTCTTTGCTGAAGCACAGACCACAATTCTGACCTTGCAGGATGGTTTAGCAGGAATTATACAGACTTAATTGTTAGGGCTGTTACAGGTAAAAACCCCAAATAGACCTATAATAACACACAACAGAGTGCCATATAATTTTAGAAATATTTAATACATCCAAATTCTGTATGTGCTAGCCACAACACATGCCACTCCTAACTAAAACTCCACTTAACTAAAAAGACAGTACAATTTTGTATCTTTGCTTCATGCAGTTTCTTTAGTCAGGATTTCCAAATGCATCTGTATCATTTCTTTCCCCTCCAGGTCAACTTTTGATCATTTTGGCTGCTTGCAACAAACACTTGGCAAACGGGGAGGACACCCAGATATGCTGCACTCCCATTATTTCTGTGAATTCTTGTCTCTGCTTTAAGAAGAGAGAAACCTCATTAGCTTGAAGGGAAAAGCAGTAAAAGGACCTCAACCACAGCAGGAACAAAGGGTGTCTGCAGATGTTGTAACGGCCCTGCCACAGCTGCATCTTGTGTTTTATTGGACTCTGGAGTCTCCAGTCACAAGACAGGCAACCCCAGGCAGCTCAGCTCTGCCTCTTTGTTCTTGGAGTTACTTGTTTTTAAACCTCACTAGGTACACATCAGATGCCAACCTGAAAAACTCAGCCCACAGCCCAGGAGTTATGGGCCACATCAGCAAGACATGCACCTTTCACTCACACATCTCTTCTGAACTCCAGCCAGTCTGAGCCCAACGCAGCATTTCTGCAGCTCATCCTGACCCTGCTGAGCTTTGCCATCAGCCATCTCCCACCTGGATTTCTGCAAACCCTCTGAGGGCAGCGAGTGCCAGGGACCAAGCAGCATAAACCAGGGGACTGCCATGCACTGGAGAGCACTGCTGGGTGCTGCCAGCTGCACTGTAGGCTGTTGCTAAATCCTGCACTGCCCTTGGGTAAAGAGTTTACTCAATCAGTAGTTGATTAGGACATCTCCAGGGCACATTCAGAGGGATATAGGTGTTAGGACGAAACAACAAACACAGTTTTTAATCCTGGGCTGGGCTGGGCTGGGCTGGGCAGGAAGCTCTTAGAATCATAGGATTGTTAAGGTTGCAAAAGACCTCTGAGATGATCGCCCAACACTGCCAAGTCCGTCAGTAAACCGTGTCACTGAGTGCCACATCTACACATCTTTTAAATACCTCTAGGGAAAGTAACTCATCCATTTCCCTGTACAGCCTCTTCCTGTGCCTTACCAACATTTCAGTACAGAAGTTTTTCCTAACATCCAATCTATGCAAAACTCAAGGCTGTTTCCTCACTCCACCACTTTTTCCCCTGGAAAAGAGGTGACCTCCATCTTGCTACAACCTCTTCTCAGGGAGTTTTAGAGAGCGATAAGGTGCCTCCTGAGCCTCCTTTTCTCCAGGATAAACACCCCCAGCTTCCACAGCTGTTCCTCATAGGCCTTGCACTCCAGACCCTTCCCCAGCTTTGTCACCCTCCTCTGGACACGCACACTTGGATCTGGTTTAGCAGAACTGGCTGGTAAAACTTATACCCAGAGGGAACTATTACTTGACTCCTTTAGGGGGGCTCTCTTGTGGCTGTGACATAGCAGATCTCTTATCCTGCCCCAGCTCCCTGGAAATCCTGCCCTGGCACTGCTCCATGGCTGGTTGGCATTGCCCTTAGTGCTATGTACACCAATATTTGCTGGCTTGGCTTCTCCATGCAGTGGAAGAGATGCCTACAGCACATGCTGGTGATGTGCTTCACATACTGGTGGGTATTTCCAGCCTGCCCCTGACTGCATGGCTTTGGTCTGCTCTCTGCTTCTGGACAGGCACTTGGGTATTTTCCAGCAAAGCACATATGCTTATTCCCTTCTTTTCTGCTCCTTTTCATCAGAGTTAGATGGTGTCAGGTAAAGCTTAAGGGTTTTAACCGAGCAAAACAAAAATGATGGTGAAATGAAGCCATCAAGGTAATACCGATTGTGTGTTTGCTACAGATACCTGAGGGCAAAGTTTTGGGTTTTATTCATCTTGGCTGCTCCAGGATGCCTCTCATTTCACACACAACTCCAGCAGTTCTGAATGATGACTTTTGGTCACTAGTGACATTTTCCGTGTCTCTTAGAATGCTTGGGTTTTACCCTCCAGTTCCAGCCACTATTTCCTGGACTATTTTCCACTTGGAAGCAATTCTCCACCTCACCCAGCTGTGTCTTCCTGCTCCTTCCAGCCCCTCCATCTTGAAACCTCAGCCCTTTCTCCCACATCGCACGAAGCCGTCTGCAGGGACAAGCTCCTTTCCCGGCCCTCTCCTCTGCGTCCGCACCAACAGTGCACTTTCCAAGCCTCTTCCTTCCTTGCTCTTTTCTTAGGCTGGACTCCCTTCTCCAACTCCCCCCGCCACCTCCCCTGCTCTCCAGCAAAACCCAGCACTCGCCGACTTCCTCCTCCGCCAGCGGCCGCAGCGGCTTCCTCTGGCCACGGCTGTCCCAGACACTCTGGCTCCACGGCACACCCTCACATGCACAAAAACACTAAACCAGGGATTTGCTTTCTTATGCAAAAATTCAGCTCAGGCAGCTGTGCCACTGAGGACACCTGCAATGCCTGTCACCCATTGTGCCGTTGCCAGCATGGAGGCCCCAATCAGCTCTGCCAGCCGTCATGACCCATTGCAGCTAGGCATTTGCTCATGTCCTTATCATCCCTGTGTCCTGTAGGGCCTCTCTGACACAGGATGATACTTTTTCAAACCAATCTGATGTTTTGTTATGATGCAGATGCCCTGCGGTTTGCAGAGGGCACCAAAATTTTAACTGACTCCATAGGTAAGCACTCTGCTTGGGTGAGAGTTTGCACAAGAGGCAAGGAAAATTCTGGAGTTAGTGCCTGTGAGCAAGCTTGTCCCAAGGCACTGTAGGAAATGTGTTGGACAGACAGAGGTACATCTGTCCCTGGGAGCCCTGTTCACTTCACTGCCCCCCAGGTGCATGACTCACCATCCTGCACAGTCAGCTTGTGTAAGGGAGGACAAATCCCTCCCTGAGAGTGGATCCTGTTGGAGCTCGATTGGATGCAGGCTGCTCTGTGTATGTAACCCCCTGGGCAGAGCTGTCAGGGACTGGGACAGGACCTGGCCACCTCCGAGCCACCCTGCCATGGCTAGTAGTGGGGCTGCTGTTGCCTGCCAAGTCCTGACCATCCCCAGCAGCCTGTGGCAGATCTGTGCCCACCTGATTGCTGGCAAAGGGATAACCAAGCTCTCAGTGCTGCTCTTTCCTTTGATGCTGCCAGCTCCCAGGCAGATGTGTGTTTTCAAGTCTCATGAACTCAGCAGACTTGGAACAAGCTGCAACTTGGCAGAGACATCCAAAGAATATCCAGATGTTGCAGGAAGTGCTGTCAGGTGGTGTCAACCTAGGACTAATTCAGTGTTGGTAGGGGCCATGGTGTTGCTGGCCTCCAACCTTCCAAATAGAAAGCTACTTTTAATTTCCTGGTGTCTTGTGGCCACTAGAACCACCAGGACCTTCCATTCCTAGCTGTTGGAGCCTGAATGTCATTGACCAAGACCACTTTAAATTTACTTAATTTTCTACAACGATTCAGATTAGAGAAGTTTTGTGGATTTCCTCCTTTCTAGGCAATGATTGTGTAACACTCCTGGCTTCAGAGCCCTGCTGTGCTCCAGTCCAAAGCAGCTGTGCTGCAGTGGTGGATTTTGGTGACCCACACTGCGTAGATGGAGTGTTTGTCATCTGTCTGGAAACCCTTCGGTCTGGTGGGGGAACTCTGTAATGATAATGAGTTAAACGCCTTGACCTCACTTGGGAATTTTACTGGGGAATGTGCAGAACTTGGCTGGCGAGGGGGAGGGACAGTCAGCTCCTCTTTACATTTCTGTTCACTTAAACTACATATGCTCTGGCACATGCTCCCTGGGAAGCCTGGCATGGCTGCAAGCTCTCCATCTCAAACAAACCTAAGTCTGCCCACAGGATGGAAGACTGATGGGGGAAGTGGTGCCAACAATGTCTAGAGATGCTTTCCATGCAGAGGGGAATGTTTGGCTCTTTCACAGAGGGGTGGAAGGTGGAATGATATGTGATCAGGAAAGCAGTCTCGCATCTCTTACCAGAGTGGCTTGTGCTAGGGCAGCAAGGGGACATGACACCAGAGGAGCCATGTGAAAGAGGATCAGTGAAGTCAAGCTGCAGCTGAAAAAATGAACTTTGGGGGCCAGGATGCTCTTTGCTTGTCAGACATCAGTTTGAAAAGTGACAATCACAGCAGGTGGCTGATTCCACCTGGAAAGAGAACTGAACAAGGGGAACTGGAAGCACTTGGAGTCTTGCTATTGAGGGTGCAACATGAGCAAACAACCTGAAGCCCAGCAAACCAAACCTTGCCGTAAGGAGTCCACTGACACCTCACCTTCCCAATTTGTTGTAGCAAGGAAGGATGTTATTCTGCATGATGTGCTTCAATCCAGCTACTGGCAATACTCTTCAGGGAAGTAAGCAAGGACAACAGGGCAAACTTGTGTGGTGTGGGGAATACTCTGCCCTCAGAAACCAACTCCTGCTCTCCCTCTCCCTGGACATTATGGAGAGGAAGGCAAGCTGCAATTTTCCTCGAGGTGATTATCACATGCATGGCTCAGTCTTGGGATATGACAGTCATACAAGCTCACGGCTCCTGCAGGAGTAGGTGCATTCTAAGGGTATATTTTTTGCTCATTTCCTTCTGAAGGTTTAGGATACTTCCAGTTCCCATTATGACAGGAAAAAGTGACAGACCTGAAAACTGACGTGTTCCTGAAAACACACTTCTGCCTGTCTGATACCTGGCTGATTGGCCTTGCTGTGAAACCTCACGTGCTCTCAGGGGGTGCACACAGATTGGTTTCTCCAGAAGGAAACAGAAGGAAATGCGTGTATGTCTGCAGAGGGTTGGGTGATTCAGTGGGGAGTACCCCGCAGCAGCCAGTGAAAGGATGCTGGGCTTACTGGAAATGCCCAGGTGTGGTTTTCCCCAGACAGAGCACGAGTGTAGGCAGCTGAGCTGGCAGGCTGGAGTCACCAAAGCCCACTCACCAAGCAGTTCTTTCTTTTGGACTCAGTTTGAACAACCCAGCAAAGCCAAACTTAGTGCCTCTGTGGAAGACAAGCAGGAGCCTTTGCCAGTAGCTACATGCTAAGCCAAATGGAATAGGATAGGATAGGATAGGATAGGATAGGATAGGATAGGATAGGATAGGATAGGATAGGATAGGATAGGATAGGATAGGATAAGAATAGAATAGAATAGAATAGAATAGAATAGAATAGAATAGAATAGAACTATTTGAATTGGAATGGACCTATGATGATCATCCAGTCCAAGTGTCTGACCACTGCAGGGCTGACCAGAAGTTACAGCATGTTGTTAAGGGCATTGTCCAAATGTCTCTTTAAACACTGACAGCCTGGGGGCATCAACCACCTCTCAAGGAATTCCAGTGTTCAACCACCCTCCTAGTAAAGAAATACTTTGAAATGTCAAGAGTGACATTCTTCTCGAGCAGCTTTGAACCATTTCCATTTGCCCTATCACTGGCTCCCAGGGGGAAGGGATCAGCACCTCTCTCTCCACTTTCTCAGGGAGCTGCTGAGAGGGTTCACTCCTCAGCCTCCTTTTCTCCAAACTGGAAAAGCCTAAAGTCCCCAGCTGTTCCTCACAGGACATTCCTTCCAGACCTTTGACCAGCTTTGTTGCCTTCCTCTGGATGCATTCAAGTACCTAAACAACTTTTTTTAGTTTTGGACCCCAGAACAGCACATGGTTCTCAAAGTGAGGCTGCACCAATGCTAAATGCAGCAGGATAATCCCTTCTCTTGATTAGTGATTTTCTTTTTGGGGAGGGGCTGAGGACCTGTCATTCCCTCCCTGTTCCAAGATGGGGACATTAGAGAGGAGCATCATCTCTGAAAGATCTGGTGGGAATGTGTGTGTGCATACATCCATGACAGCAAACGCCCTTCTGACACCTTGTAACAGCAAGAAAGGGCCATAGAAATGAGGAACACAAAAGAATTTATTGCCTGGGCCTCCTAGATTTACTGCCTCATAACTGATTTTCTTATAAACACTTTATAGTATTCAAATGGCAGGCAGAAGCCTTTGTGCATCAAGTCTTTGAGAAATTACTTATGTTCATTTTACACATAGTCTGGGACCAATATTAGTTCCTAATAAGGGTGTTAGCCATTATCATGCTGAATTTTTAGTCACAAACACTGGCAAGTCCTGGCCAAAACGGTTGTGGACTGTTCTTGAGCAATAAGTGGAAGTGCAACAAGAAAAGTGGTGCAACAGCTGTACATGGCAGAGTTTCCACATCCCCTTTTGACTCTTGACTCTGACTTGCTGAGGATCAATGTGAATACTCAATGTGAGGTTCAAAACTGTTTTTTTTTTCCTCAGACCAGAGAACAAGAATCTTGATTCATTTTGCCTTCCTCTATGATAGTGAGTTGCAGGTTGCCTGGCAGTGTCACCAAGGCACAGCTCACCCAAGCCCTTTTCTGCCACTGCTGAGGATCAGTCCAGTCCATTTCTAGATTCTGCCTGAGACATTATAGTCTTGAGAGGATCAAGATATTTTGCCTGACCAAGTCTCCGGATGCAGTACTCATGTGAAATCTGATGGTCTGTGATTGCCAAGCCAGGTAAGACAAACTAATGGCCCCTTCTGGGTTCCAGCTGCATCATGTGTTGTGTTCATGTTGTTTTCACACATGGTGATATTATTCCAGGAGGGCTCCGAGAGCCTGAGGGTGCAGTGCTTTGAAATCCCACCTGAGATTTCCCTTGCATGGGCATGATGGATTTTCAGAGCTGTTCTCAAACTGCTCAAGAGCTCACGTATCTGCAGAGTGTGTGATGGACTGTCTCCATGTGGAATTCCTACCAATGCCTATGATGTCTCTCAGGCATTTCCTTTCCCAGTGTTGTCTCGCCTTTCTATCTCCTCTCCCATGCTGCAACCACGGACCCATCCCCAGCTCCAAGTGAGCTGCTTTGGGAGGGGAAGCAGGATCCCTGGGGCAGTCCTGGATATTGGGTAGCACATCTCAGACAGTACCGTGACTGATGTTGTGCATCTCTCACAGAGCACCACTCACAAGGGATAACTTCTCACGTCTTCTTCTTGGCTCCTCTATTCCCAGTCACAGCAATTATGTGTCTGCATTTTGGCCTTCAGTTGCACTAAGCTGTTGTGCCTCAAGTGAGCTCTTATTAGCACTTCCTTCTCTGAAAAGGAGTGACTGCAAAATAAGCCAAGGGTCATTTCCCTTCCCTTGAGACCAGGAGACATCCTGGCTTTTAAATCAGGCTCCATAAATTTTAAGCCTTAGCATCTCATGTGTTTTTGCCTAGAGAGGGGTGGAGGTTCCCCTGGAGAGAGCAAGGAAAAGAAACTCCTTCTGGTGTGACAGTACATTGCTTGGGCAAGTGTTTTTAAGGCATCTGAGACAGCACAGACTAGTGAAAAAAGCAATCATTAGTATACCAAGTGTGTGAAAGCAATCAGAAGAACTGGAAGAAGAAAGCGATGATTTTCTATTTCTTGCATCATCTATACCTACATATCAGCCTTCAGGGTTGGGCATCAGCACGTGGAGCTGCTAAATATCAACCAACAAAAAATGCTGCCAGTAAATAAAATGCTGTTGTTGAAAATCAACACAAATAGACTGTGCTATGTGCAGTGAATACAAATTTTCAGACTGAGAGTACTCCTGATAAGTGCAATGCTCACTCTAAGCTCAGAAAAAAAGGATTCAGACTAATGTCAGAAGCTTGAAACTTCTACAAGTCCACAAAAACCCTGAATTTCCCAGCACATAAGCTGCCTTCTCAGTACTACCTATGGGTTTCTCTAATCCATGCGTGTTCTTCCTTCAGGAGATTCCAGTAGGAATAGCTGGCAGAGAACAAGGTGGCCCCTGACAAGTGATATCAGGGGTACATGTTAGTGGGATGATGTGGCAGGGAGATCAAGAGCTGCAGTGCCTGGCTGTATTCAGTAGTGAGGATGGTGTCAGGACCTCAACAAGTTCTGCTCCTCTGAGGGAGTACCCCTCTGGTGCCTGTGTTTACGTCCTGAGAGCAGAAACAAGGGCTGCACCAGGAAGTTCCTCTCTGCCCCTTCCCTTCTTTTCCCCAATAGTCCCTTGCCTTCACAGGGGCATCTGTTCTAATTTCTTCTCTACAGACACAGCAGTGATGTGGTTATAACTTCCCATATTTGTATGGGCTCGTGGCTCAAAGAAGACAAACTTTTCTAAACTCATGGGGTGCTTAGTGAGATTTTCACTCAGCCCAGAGCTGCAGCCCAACCCATCTCTGCCAGAAGGGTCCATAGAAGCAGTTCATGGGTAGGAGACAAATGTGTGCCCAGGGTTCTTTCACTCCTTTCCAGGAGTGTATGACCTGCATGACCACAGCAAGGGGCCAGCCTGCTGGTTTCATCCTCAGTTAGGGGTTAGATCCCCAACACCCCATCCACCAGCATAACCTACAAGGTGGGTACGTGGGATGATGCTGGTGTAGGAGCCACACCCGAACACAAGCTGTGTGTGGCAATACAATCCCACTTCTGCCTGAAAATCTCAGCATTGCTCAGGTATGGAACAATCTCTGTGAGGAGGAAACCTGCTTTTCTGGCGACACACAGGGCTGTGGGTGAGGGTGTGCCACAAAGAGAGAGGGGCAAGGAAAGGATTCGGCGGAATATTATTTCTTGATTCCTCTGCTGCAATTAAGAAAGGGTTGTGTTTTTCATTTTCACGTGCCTCAACTCCCACCAGCTGCATGCACCCACCCACAGCATGTGTGCTGTGTTTTTATTACGGCTGTAGCCTCAGGTAGCATGGAATTGGGGCCAAGCATACATTAGTAAAATTAGGAGAAATATCATCTGACGGGCCTGGACGGTGCTGTGGGCAGAGCATATTTGGCAAGACTGCTTCCTTCACAATCCAGCCCAGAGACATTCCCTGATCCTATCTGAACAGGGACTGAACTTGCAAAACGAGTCCCAGCTTGTAGCTGTGAGTCAGGGATGTCTTAAACACTGCCTCAGCATTCAACACCAACAAGCCCTTTTTATCTTGTTCACCCTGCTTAAATAACTGCAGCGAGCCCTCATGGTAACAGAGCACCCTTGAGGGCCATAAGGCTGGGGTTTTTTCACACTCTCCAGCACTTGTCCCTTGTGTACCTGGCCGGTTTTGACCCATTGTTGTCCTTTTCTCTGGTTCAGCTAACGGGACTCTCAACTGCACTGCTCACAGACAGTGGTTTGAAACCTGCATCTGCTCCATATGACCACAGTCATGTCCCTCACTGGTGAGCCATAAGGATTCACTTCAGTAGGTTTGTCTGTACATCAGCCTTTGAAAGATGCATGTGCTTAAAATCAAGTATACTTTCCAACTTCTTTCCAGTACCTTCCTAGTATATAAAGCCTCTTTCAGGACTCAAGACTTCATAAATTGCCTGCCAGGACAGGCCAGGACTGGCTAGGACAGGTAGGAATCTGTGGAATACCCTGTGTTTACATCCTGAGATGATATATCTCTATCATACCTGAGAAAGACCAATTACAAATGTTGTGTTTGGGAGCCATTTGCTGGAAAATGGTGCTGAAAAACATCAGGTCAAAGGAAGACAGGACTTACACTAATCTATTCCAGAAAATCCCACTTGGTATCACAGTGGCTCAAGCTGTCCTTGCCCAAGTTTCAGTAAGAGAGTGACAGCAGTATGGATTAATAACTGCAAAGGTGCAGTCACCTTGTTACTAGAAGATGGAAAGAGAAAATACTGTTTACCTGTGAAGCAAAGGAATGTAAGACAGAGGTTGGTAGTGACAGAGAATAAATGCATAATGTTTTATTCAAACACAAAGCAATGCAGACAAAAGGCTGATTCAAAAGAACTGCATGGGATGTGCCTGATGCCTTCTTAGCCTTGACTTATCTCACTTCAAAAACAGGCACGTCACAGGGAATAAATGAGTCCTGGATGGTTATAAACAAATTGTAGTACTTTGTGGGAGAGAGAGGGTCATACCCTCATATACCAAGGATGGACCATGATTTGCCATTCTCTCATGTACCAAGAAAGACATGTTCAAATCTAAATTTCTCAGAAGGGAGGAGACGGATCAGATTGGAAAGAAAATAAAGGCAGCTTGAAACTAGCTTTTATCTTAAATATATTTTGCTCTTCTTCCACAATAGAGTGCAATGCAGTCTTCACATCCCTTTTCTCACCTTCCTTTTGTTTTGCAGTATCACTCATTGCTCTTTGCATGTCAGTACTGCCCACTATCAGCACCACACACATTCCTTCAACAAACAACGCCATTCCCCTCTCATGGGCTTATGATGACTTATTTCAGAGATATCATTCAAGGGCCGCAAATATATTGGCCTTAGAGCTATTTTTACTTGCAAGTGCTTGAGCCAGACCTTTGATGTTTCATTTGGGTTCAGTGTAAAATAGAGAACATATTAAAATAAGCAAGAGCTGGTGGTTTTGTTCTAAGTGTTACCAGAAGCCAGGGTGAGATGCAGAAGAGGAAGGGAAGGGGATTGCCAAAGATTTCCGTTGGATACTTACTCTCTCCAGGGCTTGTAAATCTGTTCTGTAACCCTCTTAATCCCTCCTCCTGCAGGGGAGTATGGTATTGCTGAAATCTTCATGATCTCCTGCAAACAAAGGTTTTAATGCAGTCTTTTGTTTATTGTCTCTGCAAAGAAAAAGGGGATCGTTTTTTCTCTGTAGCCTGAAGGCTTGGGGAAGTTATCGAGTGTCCTATCCTGCTCTGCTTCCCATCCAGCATTTTGACAGGCATGGACTAGTCCACATCCAGACACCACCTCCCTGGATGTGCCAAGGGAATGGAGCACTGGGGTCCATGTCATGACAACTTTCCAAAGTCAGGGTGGAGGGAAGGCAACCACAACTACCCTCATCTGATGCCACCTAAATGCAAGGCAGGAGGAGACTGTCCCTTCCAACTTCAGTGGATTGTACAGGGAATTATTCACATTCAAATCCAAAGTATCCTGTGACCATGCCCTGGATGTTGTGCTGCCTACTTGTGCTGCTTCATCTAATGAATTTTACTTACCTTTTACTCCATCTTTCAGCATGTGGGTAGATCCCTCGTTGTCTGTACCTATTTCATGGACAGTATGTATCAGAGGTAGACAGGTATAAACCTGTCATGTCTAATATGCCTATGTAGAAAGGAGAAAAAAGCTTTTTCATTCGTTTTTAAAAAAGGAAATTCTATAGAAGCCATTTAAAATGGAAAATATTGTGGGAAGAATATTGGGTAATAGAAAGAGGAGTTTGGAGAAAAATGAAAGCAACTCACATGCAAGTAAGAAGGGAAAATGCACAGTACAGCAAGATGGTGTTGATGCTAATATGGGAGAAGATTTGAGTGCTGTTGAACAGAGAATTTAGCCTGTGGCACCTACAGAGATTAGCAATGTGGCCAGAAAATAAAATCATGAAAGTGGAATAATATGGGCTACCATCACTCAGGGAAAAATATTCCCAAAGGACACTCAGAAGCAGTCATGTTAAGGAAAGCTGGGAAGTGATGTAGGAGGAGAATCTAAGTGTAACTTCTGGCAGCCAGCTGGCATTGCGAAATTCCCTGCCACCCTCAGGGGTCATCACCCTAATCTGCCTCTCTTAGATACAGCTGAGAGGTTGCTGTTAATTTCTTGGAATCTCAACACCATACCGTGTAAAATCAGAGGCCTCAAAGGAGAGTAGAGACATGATCAGATCATTTGGTGTGGGTTTGATTCATGAAGTGTTACTTAGCTGTAAGATGGCAGAGATAAGAAAACAGCAGACTTGAGTCTACAAGTAACTGAGGGATGTAACCTGGGTCACATTAAGGCACTTGAAGAGAGAAAAAATAGAATATAATAGAAAGAAGGAAAAATACCCAATCAGTATTGAGAAGACAAGACCTGGATATAGGGTCTTACAGAAAATTCTCTTGAATGCCTTGTTTTTCCAAATAGCAGGAAATGTCCTGTAGATGCAGTCTTGCCTGGACAGGATAAAAGAAAATAATCTCAGCTCAAACTTTTGAGACACAATGTTTCTTGATGAAAGGTTAATTTAAAAAGCAAGTTAATTTCTGCCATGGATACAGTGAGCTGAAGAAAAGGTCACCTATTCCAGTTTTCTAAAATTCCTTTAAAAACATTGTGTGCGATGAGCAATCAAAGGACAGCCAAGAAACTGAGAGCGGGGAGTTAGCAAAATCATTAAAGAAACAGCAAAGAAATATAAAGAGCGTAATGCATTCAAATCGGCACAGAGGGCCAGATGGTACATACCCAAGGGTATTAAAGGAATTAGCTGAAAAACTCTTAGGCCCATTATCCATTATATTCAAGTGCTCCTGGAGAACTGAGGAAGCCCTGGTGACTGGCAGAGGGAAAACATCACGCTTCTTTTCCAAAAGGGGAATTACAGATCAATTAACTTGCCATCCTTTCCAGGTGAAACTTGGTCTCTGATAATCAGAAAGCACTATTAGCTGTTCTGCAGGAGGAACAAAACCAGAAGTGTGTCACACACATAGGTCACACTAAGAGGAGCAGTTGCACCCAAGTGACAGACTCTACAGACAAATCATACTCACAGTGTTGCTGGGAGGAGGAAAACCACGTGGAGTGGGAAGTGTTGGGTGGGGAGAGTGAAGGATAAGCAGCTGCTTATCCATCATGTGGGATGAGTATGCAGCATAGTGGGACATGCTGGTGGGAGGAAGAAGGGATGTGATCCCTTGAGTCACTCAGTGAATTTACCCTCGAGGGTTGCGCTGGCAGACAAGACAACTGATTGTACACAGACCTCTTCTGCAGAAAGATCCTTGTTTCAGTAAGTAATTTTACTCAGTTTCTTCAGATGTAATATTCCTCTAGAACTTGATCCATCCCTAAAGGATTCCATGCAGAAACAGTTGACTTTAACAGTGGCTGTACTGGGCCCAAAGCATTAGGTAGGGTGGATACAGAGAATAACAATGAAAGAGATTAAAATCAGCCCCTACAATAGAAAGTGGAGTATGCTTATAAATATTGCCATGTTGGGCTCCTCAGGGACTCCTGCTGAGTTGGACATTATATTCATCTGCAGTAGCATTGAGGAAGGAGAAGAAAAATACATCAATCAAATTCAAAGATAACACTCAGCTGGAGTGTGAATTGCAAATCATTTATTAGAAGCACCATCCTAAAGGGATTTCAATAAATGAAGAGTGGGACATAGTGGGAATAGCAAGAAATTGAACAAATATAAGTGCAGAAACATCCACAGGGTAACATTGCTCACTAAGGAGAGGTCAAAGCAGTCACCCCAGAGGTTGTGGAGAAGAGTAATCCAAAAGAGCTCCTTGGATGCTAATGTTGATAGAAAGCTACAGCTGATAATTCATTAAAAACACCTAGATCAATCCTCTTTTGAAGTGCTAATAGGAATACCACTTGGGGCAGGGCCTTCTGAAAAGAGTGCAGGCAAACAGGTAATGGTATAGATTAACTGGTATAGACAAGAGGGTGGAAGGAATGACCTATTTACTAGGAACATCAAAGGAAATGAACATAGACAGCCTGGAAAAAACAAAGAAAAAAGGAAGGCAGCAGGGTATAATCTGATACAGAAACAAACTTTACCATGAAAGAATGCTGCTGAGTGGGAGGGAGAACCAGGGCTCATCAGTGAGCAGTGGTGGGGCTACACACATGGCCACTTTCAGAATGGGAAGGGTATAATGGTGACTTGGATCTCCAGCAGGACTGGCTTGGAAACATCTCCATTATAGGGAAGAATAGGGTTTAAAACCACCATACACTCAGGTCCTGTGTTTGGCTCTCCACCTCCATGGAGTCACCATCTTGCTGCCTCTGGGATCACAGCATGTTTACAGTCACATTTTTGGCAATGTTCCCTGAGCCAGTGGATGTGAAAATGAAAGCAAAATCATCAGAGCTTGGATACAGGGTGGGGAAAGTATAGTGGAAGGAATGTCACTGCAGAAGAGGTGGAAAATCCCAGTGGCACGGGGTTACATACTCCAGATGTGTACAGACAGGGACTGGCAAGGCAAATATCAGGCAGGTAACAAAAAGGACATAAATTATCACATGGAGAAGCCCAGTCCCAGAACAAGGACTGTAGATGTTCTTTGCAGTGGTGCTATTTGTTCCCTTTTTTGGAGGCTAATTAATGTGGGCCAGAGGAGAGATTAATCTCACCTTCTTTTTGATATCCATGTGGTAATATCATAGATCTCCAGTGTGGGAACTGTGAGAATGATGTGCTACACTGCCATACCTCAAGGACTTAACTCTTGTTAGCTCACAACCTCAACTAGACTTTTGCCACAGGAGATTAATGCTACACTTGAATCCATACTAATCAATCTGGAAAATATGAGAGGACCTTTTGGGAATTGCACTGGTTTCCTTAAAAAACTGCTGGACCACTTGTTCCACCAATGTTCCCATTTCTCTGTGTTGTCTGCCCACTGACTTCTGGCTGGGATTTACAGTGCAAATTATGATCCAGAAATCTCAAAACATGCATGGCCAACTAGCAAATTCTTTGTTTTCACACACATCATCTCCAAGCCCTCATTAACAGGGGGCTTTGGGGAGCCCACACCAGGATGTGTCTGCAGCAGGCCCTCCGTTCTTGAGTTTGCACCCAGCAGAGACACTCCTTGTTCTTATCTGATCTTCACCTCATGGCTCTGGCAGTGCTGCTCACAGCAGGCCAAGCAATTCCTGGCAATTCTTCTCAGTGGAGAGGCTTTTGCCACACAAAAGCGATGTGAAATCCGCCCACGTGTTTGGGAGGGTGACAGAGCATTAGAATCACACAGCACCACTCGAGTGCCCGTGGCAGCAACTGCAGCAACACCAACGGAAGCTCTGGTGGAAGGGGATGAGAAACTCCCTCCCACCACTTGACTTGTGTGGGTTGCTGCTTAGATACAGGTTGAGGCAGCCACTGAAGTCTTGCCTGTCTGTGGGCTGCTGAGTTTCTAACTTGATGTTTTATGGTGCTCTGTCTATCAAAATATTTGGGATCTGCTCATCTGTGGTTACCGTGCTGGTTTTAGAAGCATGTGTTGGCTGCACAGAAGCCACAGTAAGGCACCATCTTGCTCAAATGCTGGCTGAATGACATGCTTTTTGAGCCTGGTTGTCAGGGAAAGCTCAGACATGTGCAACAAGCTGTTAAAAATAGTTTTTAAAGGGCATCCCAAGTCTCCGATGCTCCTACTCTGACTGGGCAAAGTGGGGCTTGCCTAAGTATTGTTTCAGAGACATAATCACAATGGGAATATGCAGATATGTGATTTGATACTAGTGATCAAGGACCTGAAATTAATTTTAAAGGAAATTAAAATTTTCAGAGGAATTTTTTCAAAGGAAATGATTCATTGTCTCATCTTCAAATAGCACTCCACTTTGGTGTTACTAAATGAGAGGAAGGGCAGGCTCCTGGTGGAGATGATGGGACAAGTAGTCCAGGGTCAGTTCCTGGTCTTAACCCAGCTTTCCAGAACCCAAGTTACTCAATCCTCCTATGTATAACAGTTTCCTATCAGGAGATGAGGATAATACTACTTTTTTCCACACTTCATCTATTTTATCTATTAAATAATGGGGAGAGGCAGAGAGAAGATTTAATATAAAGATGCACAACCTCTTGCACAGTGTTGTACTTCATCTTAAGGACTTACACATTATTGGTGTTTGTATTAATTTCAGCAGTCCCAACATATTCTTTTATACAAAGAAAGACTATTAGAGAAAACAGCAGTTATAGAGCACAGCAAACTAGATATTACATGTATCTGTCTCTCTGGTTTAAAGAGCCATATTTATCTGTCTAGGTGTGGGCAATGTGGTAGAGGCTTAGTGGTTTAGTAAGCAACCAAGTCTTGTGAAGGAGAGTTTATTGTGGTTGAAAGGCTGAAGACTAACTCTTCGTTTTCACATGATAGTTCCCAGAACTAGCTATTATTCACTGTATGTCTATGCCATGAAAGGCTAACACATATAATTAAAACTAATACAGGTATTTTAACTGTTTGGGTACAGATTACCATAAATCTATTTTAATTCATAAGTGTCATATCTATCCTGTGTTCTGTAAGTAAAAGTGTAAGCTGTCCTGCTTCCAAATTGTGATGAGTCAATGATAGACTATTTAAAGCTTCCTATTCAGGTGAGTGGTGATCCCCATGTCTCCTTCCAAATTTACAATCTTCCTTCCTGCCTTTAATTGTCCTAGTTTTCCTGAGGAAATCAACGCTTAATGGCATAAACCAGTCATTTTGTTGTACATAATGCATATGATTTGCCCTTAAACTTCACTGGATTTTAGCCATTTAAGGTTAAAAATGTAGAATATGTGTGCTGTGGGCCTGAGTTCAAGTTCTTATGGAAGTAAAGCCCAAAGTCCCTGCTCAGGTATCTGCTGTGCCCTTGTACTCAGCAGGGTTTGAGTGGCAGACATCTCCGAGGCAAACTCTCCTCCATCCCCTCTTGCCTGCTAACAGGAAAGGAAAGTTTAATATTTCAGTTTCAGTGCTTCTTATCCATGCCTGCAAGAGTTTATTTTTATCAGTGGGGTGCAAAGTAAGGTGTTAATGATTGGAAACCAGGAGTTTGTGGCAGCATTGACACCACTTTTGATTTATGTTTGATACATGTCCCTTTCTGTTTCTGTTCTTAAGTTGTTAAGTGACCTGACACAGAGTTCCCTGAAATCTCTGGGTTTCAAAGCAGGTCTATGATGGGCTTGATGTGTAGACCTAAGTATATTGATAAAGCATGAGATTTTCAGCCAAGCTGAAAATTTATCCCAAACTTTGATCAGCATCAAATTTACTTCCATTGACAAAATACCCTTTAACATTATGTCCCATCTGATTTTTTCATGGGAATTAATTAAATACTCCATCATAAACTCTGTAAAAATAGCAGACTCATATTTTATGAGAACAATCAGTTGTATTTTTCATTTATAGAGTACACCAAACATTACAATAAAACTTTCACCACTGCAGCTTCTTTAAAGGATTAAAAAGACATTAAGGAGAAACAACTGGAAATATTGAGTCTTTTTTTTTCTTTAGATAGTCAAATGCTGAATCACTGCAAAATATGCACTGTGCTTGTCAACCTGCTGCCAAGGAGAGTGAGAAAGCAGGCTCCTTTCCCATGTTTGTCTGTGTCATGCTCTCATGGTGTCTGTTCTACAAACAGCACCATTTATGCATTTGAGCATCAGCAAGCTTGAAGGTGGAACTCCTGTGGAAACCAAAGGTGAGAGATTCTGACACAGCAGAGTTGCCCAGGTTGTATTGATGTCCTCTTGAGGTTACTTTGCTGAGTAACAGAGTGCTGAAGACATTCAGGTGGAAAGGACTTTCACCGTCTGCTTGCCAAGCGCAGCCTCTGTGACCACAGAATGTTAATTTCTTCAAATTTGGTGGCTGAGTCTCTGCATTTTCACAGAATCATAAAATCATAGAACAGCCAGGGTTGGAAGGGAGCCTAAAGATCATTTAGTTCCAACTTTCTTGCCATGGGCAATGACACCTTCCACCAGACCAGACTGCTCCCAGCCCCATGCAACGTGTCCTTGGACACATCCTGGGATGGGGCAGCCAGAACTGCTCTGGGAAACCTGTGCCAGGGCCTCAGCACCCTCACAGGGAAGAATTCCTTCCTAATATCTAATCTAAACCTACTCTCACTTTGAATCTATTCCCTCTTGTCCTGTGACTACACGCTCCTGTAAATAGTCTCTGCCCAATGTACATATTTTGTATATATGCCATATAATATTTTATACATATTCAATATAATATTTTGTACATATCCTTTACAACCCATAGCATTTGAGTTGCCAAAGCATGTCCTACCAGGGTCAGCATTTCTGTTTGTTCATTTAAAATTAGTTTTTCCTAAACACACATGTGACAGTGCATCATTCACTTTCTACTCCCTTACCCCAGAAGACCGTGACAATTAATGTTAAGTAAGATGTGGAGCAATATTAATAAGATTTAAATTATAATTACTGCCCACAGGACATAGATACAAGTTAATACACCTCCTTCCACACTACTGTAGGACATATTCTGTTTCCAAAATATCCTAAATGAAGCATCTTCTGAAGTCTCTGCTGCTCCCATATGTTGCTTTTAAAATATCAGATGAGTTTTTCCAGTTGGTTTTAACATCTTATGCTGTGGCCAGCTGATGTTATTTGGCATAGATCCATTATACCATTGGAAATATGTCAGTCTATACCAGCTGAGATTACAGCACAGTGATAATTTTAAATACACTTAACATCTTTTTAATGCTTTCTCAAACAATGCTAGCAAAACCTGTTTTGTGTCAGTTTGTGTCCTCAGTAAGCATATGCGAAAAAGTTAACATCTTGGAAGAGAAGAAAGAGAACAGGACCTGTCCCACTCAAACTTTAAGGCAAATATCCTTTATGAAGTCATGACAGGAGGGACTGAGTTTCCATAAGACCACCGAGATAAAAGAATATAATTTACCATTTTAAGTGGTTCTGAAACAGAGCTAAATTCAAAGTATTGAAGAAAATCTTCTTGGTTTCAACTCTGCAGCTGCTTAAATTATTCACTGTAAATATATGGCCATACTGATTTAGCACTTTTGCTGTTCTTTATGATTTTGTTGAATGAGATGACCTTGATTTGCTGACTGTTTAAAGCACAGTATTGCCCATGAAATAACTTTCAAATGCTCACCTTGGACTTCTTAAAGCTATTACTGACATGCTCACATAATTCTTCCCCTTGAAGTGCCAGTCTAGTTATATCAAAAAGGAGTACACTCACACTGTTCTCACCATCCCATGCCAAGCCCTGATAGGGCAGGGCTTTGTTCTTGCCTGGAGCTGCCACATGCTGGTGGTCCCTTGTGTGGTGTCTCATTCCCACACCCTGAATGTGGGACTAATGATGCTGTGGGATGGAGCAGATAACTCCTATGTGTTCTCCCCCATCCTGGGTTCATTTTCCCCAGGTGTCTTTGGGACAGTTGTTGGTACCATGAGTGAAAACAAGCATCATGTGTGGGGCTTTCAATAAGGACTGCAAGTGGGCCAATGGAGGGGCTGGAATGGAGCTTTCCCAAAGGTGTGTCAGCTCCAGGAGTGGCATTCCAGCACAGTAAAATCCACTTTTCAGCTAAGCTCACCCCAGCACTGGGCAGGGCAGGATACACCCATAGTGGGATATATTCTGGTATGCTATCGAGCTTGGAACTGCAGATATTTCCCATGACTGAGAGAGAGTGAAGGTAAAGCAAAGATAAAGGTGGATGTTGTCAAAGTAGAAGGTGACTTACTTGGCTAAATGTACCTTCTGGAAATTCAGTCCTTGTGGGAAGACTAGTATTTAGGTTGACAGCAATTCCTATTCCCAGGTGGTGTGGTCCCTTAGGTGTAGGTGGTGTAGGTCCCTTGGGCTGTGCCACAGGAGGGGGTTATCACAGCTGCTGTCCTCCCAGGGTCAATGCTGGATCCTTTCCTGAGGAAAAAGTACCCCTTTTGGATGCTTTCAGAGTGCTTCAGGAAACTCTGTCTGCCACAAAAACCTCCTTGTGCACTCAGGCATCACACCAGCCTTTCCTGCTCCCTTCCTCCTCACATCTCATGAAGCACCTGACACTTTGGGGTTTTCTCTGCCTTCAAAAAGAAGATAAGTATTTTCCTTTTTTAAAGCATTCGTCTTAAGTCAGAAAGCTTTAAATGTCTGTCTCATTCCTAATGTGTCTAAAAGCCTGTTTTGGAACATTCAGCTCAAATCTGGTTTTGTGAGAGTTAAGTGTGTGAGTGATACTCTCAGGCACATGGTGTGATTCTTGGGGGTGCTGCTGTGCAGGGTTAAGAGTTGGACTCGGTGATCCTTGTGGGTCCTTTCCAATTCAGCATATTCTGTGATTCTGTGATATCTGAAATCTGCTCAAGTGTGAGTGGGAAAGCAAGACGGATGCCATTTGGGAAATGGGGACTTCAACATGAGGACGTTATTGTGCTACTTTTATACAGCAACAAAATAAAGCTTAAAGGTCTCTTCTGTGCATGCCATTTTCAGTATGTCAGGGAAAATATATTTTTACATATATAAAGCAAAGCAAGCTCTGAGAGGCTGCCAGCTCCCTCCAGATGATATAAAAATGCCAGTACCTAGGAAGAATAAGAATAAGTTAAAACCCCAGGCTGTGAGAAATAGTAAAAGGCAGAGCACAGACTAGAGTAGTAAAACTCTTCTCCAAATCAGTTTTGGGATGTCTATGTGCAAGGTCAAGCTGCCTATAGCTGTACTATTGAATGTCTGTCTTGTCAGAGATTACAACATAAAAAGCTTTTTGTAAGTTTTGGGCAGATTGTCATGTCCAAAGGGTGTATAAAAATGCCCCTTTTGACCTGAAGAAAGCCCTGCTTGTCAAGGAAAGCTAAATGTCAATACAAACACAAATGTGAGTGGTAGCTCTGGTATACTTAACCCTCACCACCAATGAAACTTCCAGCACTCCCTGCATAAAATGCACCTCATCAAGGTCTGAGTTGAGTTCATGAGACATTTGAACTTTCTCCTGTTGTGGTTTAAGACAGTTTGGTTGTGTTGCAGCCCTTGGCAATGCTTCCAGTCTACATCAGTTGGACACATCTCCCTGGCCATCAGTCTTTACAATGTGTTGCACCCAGCAACTGGCAAATATTCAGTGGTTTTTCTGTTGCTTGTATTTCTCCTAATGGAACTCCTAAGTAACCTAATTGGCAATTCCCATTTTAATGAGCTCCTTATTATGGGGTTAATAACCTCCATTATTTTGTGTGGTTCTAGCCATTAGCAGCTTGATGTTAAATGGTTTTAATTTGTTTTGATGCACATCTGTTGACTTAGTGTCTCAGAAAGTAAATAGTTCAGTGCAGATCTGATCAGAAACGAATTTGGCATATGCCCCTGAGGTCCTAAATGCAGGCAGCAACCTTCCCACTGTCTCCCCTGTTTCAATTCTCCTCATTAAGACTTTCTCAAGACCCAGCAGGGTGTATTTTCCCAATATGATGCTCCACAAAGTTGTCCTGCCACTCTGGTAATTGGTGGTGTGCTATCATAACCCAGCAGGCTGCTTCCAAAGCATCTCCCTAGGTGTTCAGCACAAGGAATGAATTGGCACTGGCACCTCGAGAAAAAAAGAGGAAAGAAATCTGAAAAGGGACTGAATGGGTGGGGGAGGAGGAGGAGGACTGGTTCCCAGGGGTTTCACACAACTTCTGTTGCTATGGCAATTGCTCTGTCTGTCTGTACTTGCTCAGAGCAACAGCTTCATCCAGAGCCACAAAGTCAGGCAATTTTGGTTGGGCCTTTTTGGTGTGCAGGGAACAAGCAGTGGGGATGTTTACTCCAAAAAAAAAGGTGATGTGTTGGGGGTGTGATAGAGAGAGAAGAAGAGTTTGCAAATATGCATTAGCCTGGTGCCTGTTCTCGTTTGTGTACAGCACCCAGCACAGCCACCAGCTGAGTTTCAACTGGAGCTGCCAGGCAGAGCCACAGTACTGATAAAGCAAAAAGGTTTGGGTCAGGGAAGTGAGAATTCAGCAGTTACAGCCTCCAGCATGTGGAGGAGCTAGGAAACCTATCTCCTACCTGAGTACCTCTTTTACGTGCTCTGAAACAAGTAGGATGGGAGAAAGTGTTGAATCATAGATATTGTCCTTGGTGAAACACCGTCTCACCCACAAATTGCTTCTAACACTAATAGCAACATGGCACAGACAAGAATCTGTGGGAAGAGTGACTCACTGGAAATGACATATATAGCACCCCTCAGCACTGTGTTATGGCACCTCTGCTTTCATGGGATCCGGTCCTAGAGGTCCTGCTGCACTCCAGACCTTGAGGAAGAACTCAGTCTTTAAGCTCTGCTTAATCTTGGCCTTTCCAAATATAGTAGCTGGTCAAAGTGCTCCTTACAACAGAATCCCAGGTGGCTCACTTCCACTGACCTTGGGACAGGCCAGATTTCAGCTGTGACCACAGAACAAGAATGCTCCAGCATAAGTCTAACCTGCCTGCGAGTAATCTTGCTTCTGCAGAAGGTGTTTTCACCAGGGCAGAATGGAAGAAAGACTCCATACCTCCCCACACCCTTTTCAGTGTGTGATTTCAGGAAACTGCTCCCTTGTGATAAAAAGTTCCTGCAATAATGCACCCTGAGGTGCTGGGTTTTAAGCTTTTCCAGAGAACAAGATGTGTCCTGCTTCAAGAAGTACTCACCAGGGTGCAGCTTGCCAAGTGCTTGGATTCAGACTCAGAGAATTGATTTTTTTACCTTTTTTTTTTTGCTAAATTGAGCTGGATCAAGTCTTCATAAGAAAAGAGTATCTTGGCACAGCCTGTAGAGAAAACACAGATAATGCCAGTTGCGTGTTAGGTTTTCAACTGGCATTGAAATGTTGTTGTTTAGAGCTAGTATTAGAGGGATGTGATCTTCTCTCTGGTGCCAGAGAGGTTAAGGTAACTGTCACTGCAATCATTTGGGTTAGGCAACACATATCTCAGTTTAAATCATGCTTCACATGTGGACTTAGAGCACTGAAAGCATTTAGGATTTCAATCCACACTTCCTCTTTCAAGTCAAGGCTTCTTTCACCTTCACCAAATACTTTTGAATGACTTTTTAAAGAAACTGCACCAAGTGGATACAATTTCCAGCATGCAGAGCAGACAAACTCTGCGCCCTGATCCTCACACCCCATGAGTCTTGCTCTGAGCATGGACTGCATGGCATTGCCTGACATCCTTTCCTGAGCCCTCATGGCCACCAGAAGAGGTCTGGAAGAGCATCTTCTCTGTTTTCCTGCATCTTCCAGATACATTTTGTAGCTTCATGTGCCCTGCAGTCTTTTATATGGAAAAAATGTGAGGTGCCCTCCTGTGCCCCAGTTGCTGGTGAATGCAGGACCATGAGGAAGGGAGCCTCTGACTGGGGAAAACTCCTAACAGAAAGCCCTGCTCCAAATAAATACTGGGCAATGCCCCCATTTTGTCAGGCCACACAGCTTCCCTGGTTTCTTCTGTCTGGAGCCATGTGAATCTCCCTCACTTTCAGTAGCAGGATGGGATTTTTCCCAGCTGTTGAAATGTATTCCACTTAAATATATGGGCTCCTAACAGGGTTGCCTCTCCACTACAAAAGTGAGAAGTAGTAGGGCCTATCTGAAGTCAACTGCCTGCAATCATGTTTCTCTTTGAGAAAAATCTCACTTTTTCCAGAGGGGTCCCCTAGCCTGGAAGCCTGGAGATAAGGAGGGGAAGATAAAGGCTATGCTGCAGGGCTGTTTGCATTGGAAGAGACAATAAAGTTGATGATAGTAAATGCTGAGTGTATGAGACTGAATGGATGGATGGAAAATTACTGAGATATTATATGCTGCTTTATCTTGGGAACTCAGGCAAATGTGATTTCTAGCCCAGTGTGATGTGATACTGGCTGAGCTGCATCCTAAGATACACAGGAGAAGGCCTGGCCTCTCCTGCCTGCCAGCCCCCTGCTCTTCTCAGGGTTCTTTTCCAAGAGCTTCAGAGCAAGGACAAAGGGAAACCTGGGGACTGCCCAATCTACCAGGAACCACCAGGCTGTCAGGAATTGTGTCCTACCTATGCTACCCCTGGGAAAATCACACAGCCCTCTTCCTCACTTTCCTTTGATTTTTATCTGTGTCCTTTTGGGGTTCTGAGCCCTCATCTGCCTGTCAGTCACTCCATGTTAATTTTATTTTTTTTTAAGGGCTAACAGCACTTCCCTTCCCACAGCCATGTTGTGTAGATAAATAGGGGATGCCTGAGGGTGTACACTCCAAGCCTTTCTGGCAGAGTAAACCTGAGGCCAGCACAGGGAGTTGGCTGCTGGGGCAGCAGAACAAGAGGCTGTACTGCTCTTAAAACAACATCCAAACCAACAAACAAACGAGTGAGACACTTCCCTACCATCTGAAGCCTTCTTAACCTTTCCCAAGTGCTCACAGCTGCCAGAAAAATCTTCATGGAGCACTGATCAACTGAATAGAGGTACAGGGAGACTTTCTGTCCTCCAGTCTCTGGGCTGCTGTGTTGCACTGGAAACTTCCATGACAGTAGGATGAATTCTTAAATGCAAGATCCACAAAAAGGGAAGGCTGCTGATGTACCTTACCTGCAATTAGGGTGGCGCCTTCATCGTTCTTTCATATTTTTCCCTTCTCTTCTTCCCCCCCTTCATTTCAGTGAGGGGCTCAAGGGCAGGACTGGGACCAGGCTGCATGTGGGGAACACACAAAGCCCAAAGGATGTACGTGGGTCCCTTCCAGGGAACTGAGTGCAGCCTGTGGACCACCTGTACCCAACAGCCAGGTCTGCTCCCTGTTAGCCCCCATGCAGGGCTCAGCCTCATGTATCCAGACCCAAAATGAAGGAATGGTCTGTGACAAGCTCGACAGCAGCCTGCACCCTTCTCCTTTCCAAAATTGCTGCAGAAACACGATAGGCACTGCAGGGATTACTGGTTTGGTTTGCTTTACACCAAAAAAGTGTTTCAAAAGAAGCATTAAGAGAATGGGAAGGGAGGAAATAAATGTATGGGCTACATTCCTCTTATATATAAAGCAACTGGGACCACCAGGAAATAACTTACCCCACTGCCGTCTTATCTGAATCAAACTTTTTTTTTCTTTTCCCAGAAAGGCACATCCTTTCTAGAGGTAGGTGCAGAGATTTTCATATGTGAACCTCAGAACTCTGGATGGAGTTCCTAGTTTACCCTCTGGAGTCTCAGAAAACAGCCCCTGTTTCCAGGATGGACTGGAAAATTGAAACTGTCAGCCTGTCCCAGCAGAAATGCCGATCCTGTCTGTGCTTTGGTCGATGGTCTTCCTGCCTGACATGCTGTTTCCTCACAAGCTTGGAATCTGCCTTTTAAAAGGACAAAAAATATACAGATGTGCATTCCAGGCATCATTCCCACAAGAAATGACAGTGGCCAAATTAGTCTGGATTTACACCAGCGCTGTAGGTCAGCCCAGATGAGGATTGAGCTCAGCATCCATCCAGGAGCCCGGCCCCACTGTCCCAATGTCACTGCTTCTTTTGGACCAGCTCAGTATGAACGGGAGAGGGAAGGATTCTGAACAGACCACATGTCCACAGTCTCCTCTGCAGCAGCTGCTGCCTCAGTTTCCCCATTCCCAGGAAGTCTGGAAGGAGGCTTTAGCAGGGCTTGGTTAGTCCTCAGTCCATGGGGAGGATGTTACCCTGCATTTTCACACATAACTGGAAGGCTGGGAAAAGGTCTCAAAACCTCAGTTATTATCCAACAGGCAGCACTTGTACTCCAAGATCTCACACTACACTTTCACAGCCCATGTGAGGGTGGTTCTCATCACAGGCTGCCCTGCATATTGACCCTGCAAACTGGAGATTATATACATATATATATATATGTGTGTGTGTCTGCATATATATATATATGTATATATATATATACACATCTTACAGGGATTACTGGGTCAGAGCTTTTGCTGGCATAAAATGTGTGCAGGTCCAATAGGGCCAGATGGTGTATGCCAGAAAACAAGGCTCTGCATGACTGCAGAAAATCCTCACTGGGATGGAATTGTCTGTGACATTTTGCTGCTTGTCACATTGTTAGTGAAACTGAGCAAATAACTCGCCCTAAATCATCTAGCCACATCACTGCTTCCAAAGCCAGCATGGGACTGATAAATATTCTTCTCCTGAGCCCAAAATCTGTTCCAGGGCATGCTGACCATGTGTGATTCCCCGTCCTGTCTTCCCTGTTCACCAGGGAAGGATTCCCTCCACGAGGCTGGAGAGGAGATGAGCTCTGCCTTGGAGTTCACATCCCCCCTGGTCTGGCCATGGCCAAATTACCCAGGAGCAATGTCCAGCACTCACAGATTAATTTCCCATGACTCACGATATAATAATTCCTGCTGTAATTCGTGGTATGATGCCCAGCGTTGTGCTTCTAGGATTCACCACCTGAAATCTGAGGAGAACTGTGAGGGCTTGAGTAGATGTGTGGATTGCAGGGCGTCTCCCAGGAATGTCTTGTCTGGAGAGCAGAAAGCACCCACTTCTCAGCTACAAATGTTCCAGCCCAGAAGTGTGGTAGATTTCCTGTTTGCAGACATCCCAGATGTTTGCTTTAAAATTCACTCCAGCCCAAATGTTCAGGCTGGTGAACTTGTTCACTGGACTGTTTCCAAAAAATTAATGCAAAAATGGGGCTGGGACAGGAGTGACAGGCAATGGTTTATTAGTACACCCTGTGTGAGTCAAATGCACACAGACACTGTCTGGGATTTGACCAGCCATGATTGGAAAACTTGTAGGAATCAAGTAATGGAGATGGTAGAGGAAATCCTGCTGCTCATTGTTTTAGCCTCACTGATGTCACTTTTATGTCCCTTTTATGCCTTGTCTCATCCAAGGCTTCCAGAGAGAAAGTTGTGACTGACAGTTTTGGTCAGACAACCAGACATGACGTGCAAGAGGTCAATTCATCCTCTGTTTGTCAGAGAGGAAGAGATTTATTTGCTGTAGGTACATCCGGCTTTGACTTCTTTGCGATGCTCTTTGTTTATGCAAACCAGTCGGCCGGGGGCACGGAGGTCAAGATCTACATCCCAAGTAGGAAATCAGTGCTCAGAAATAGCAGCCCTGGGAGTTCAGGAGATGAAGGTCCCTCCAGGCTCCCTTTCCAATGTGCGCTTTGGAAGGAAAAACAAAAGCCCTGTCTTTCTACAGAAGGGAGCATTTATGGCTTTAAATTGCAAAGCCAAGCTTTATCAAAATGCAACAAAATTATTTCAGGGCAGATACACAGAGGGGGTGATTGAGAACTATTAGCTACCCACATTTTTCAAATGGAAATTCCAAGCACTTTAGAATATGTTGTGTTTTGATACATTTTGCCTTACCAGCCCCTTTTACAAAAACATTTGAGGATTGAGACAATGAATCCCTATTTGATATTTAAACACAGAATAAAGGTCAGATTTGTGCCCAAAAGAACACAGGCTCTTAATAAGCATAATCAGGTGGCTTTCTTCCCTTGAGCTGCAGTTATGTGGTAACCATCAGAGGGTTTTATGAGCTGAAGGCTATCTCCACATGACATAAGACCTTTCTTTCTTTACAAGTTACTTTTACTACTTGTTTGCAGCCATGGCTTCTTTCTTGTTTTCTTAAGCCATTGCTGTTAAAAATTGAAAGTGGTTCAAGTCTCAGGTGAAATAACTCCCTCCACTGACCCTGTTAATGACAGAGGGACGTACTTGCCTTGCTCAGCTCATGAAGTTAGTTGGTTTCCTTGTGCTGCCACCTACAGAGCAAGCAACAGGTAGTGCCTGGGGATTATTAACAGCCTGTTAATTGCAAATCCTCCTCTTTAAATCTTCATTATCAGTGCCTTCTCCAGCTCCAATAAGCACTGATGGCAACTGGGACTGCTGGTTTTTTCTTCCAGGACTGTCCTTGAAGTCATCACCGTAAGAGCATCTTATGGAGATTCAAGTCTCCAAGACTCAGACCAGAGATCGAGAGCCAGACCTCAGCTCTAAGATTTTCTGGACCATCCAGCAAGTGATCTCTTCCTGCCTCATTCTCACATCCTGCTTTGATTCTTCATTCCTGTCTTTGCAAGACTTCTGTCTCTCCTTCAGCCGTGTGAGGCTCTGAAATGCTCCTGTGGCATCAATCCCCCTGTCTGGGGAGATTTTTCAGTGTGGTACGAAGGAACTGGATCCTCTGCCACTGAGCTGCTGCATGATCTTAGTCACATTGCTTCACCTTGGTGGCTCTCTGCACAGGATAGAGCTGTGACATCCTCCCGTAAAGGAGGAAAATGTTGCTTGGGCTCATCCTAAAACTTTTTATTGATTTCAATGAGTTCAGGGCTGGGTGTCCAGAGCTGAGTATTGTTCATGCCAGGGCCCAAGGAGTGCACAAAAAACTCCTTGAAACAATGAGGCTGACATTTACTTCTGGTGGTTCAGATACTGCAAAAAAAAAAAAAAAAAAGAAGTCCTTTAACAAATCCTGATGATACTTAAACTGTGTCTGGAACCTCACAGTGCTGTGTGGACCTTCTGTTTCCACAGAAGTGAAGAAAGTAGAAGGGGAATGTACTGATTTTTAATGTGCTGATAGCCTTACAAATCTGATCCAGCCTGAACACTCTGAGGGTCCTGTATGAAACCCTACCCCAGGTGACACCATTTAGGTTTCTGCATGTGGTACATAAAGTGTCTGCAGCCAAAAAATCTGGATGCAAAGAGTATGGACCTGACTGAAGAGGGGATTGCAGAGCATGGAGGTCTGGGACGGGGCTGGTGCCAGGTGTTCCCCTGTGGCAGCGAGAAGGAAGCACTCCAGCATGATGGTCTTCTCCTTCCTGCTGTGCTTGCTCCCTGGATGGTGGTGGGCAGGAAGGAGCAAGCCCTGGTGCAAGGTTACAGGTCCAGTGTGCAGACCAGTCTCAGGACACACAGCAAAGACATTTGCAGACACAGAAAAGCCAGGCTCCTGGGAGGCTGCAGCAAGCAAAGCCTGGGATTTCTCCAGTCCTGCAGGAAACAACCACCCTTGGAAGTGTTCAAAAAATGTCCAGATGTGGTGCTTAGAGGCATGGTTTAGTGGTGGGCTTGGCAGTGCTGGGCTAATGGTTGAACTCCATGATCTCAGAGGTCTTTTCCAGGCTTAATGACTCTATGATTCCATGAAATAGCGGGGTCAGCAAGTGCCAGCCTTCCTTGGGGTCTGCTCGGGTCTGGAGGGCATCCAGGCACTGCAGAGGCCAGGGAAACACACTGCTCCTGCAGATCTGCTCTGTGCTGGAAACTCCCGCGCCCCTTCACGACTCCCTGCTGTACAAGGCAGCAGGCAGCTCCCTCCTGCAGCGTGGCCTTGCTGGAGCCAAGGAGGGTAGGGGTGAGCTGCGGCTCCCGGAGCTGCCTTGGGAAGGGGAAACGCGCCGGCACACGCGGAGCTGCCGGGCCGGCTGCGGCGAGGCGCAGCTTTCACTCGGCTAATGCCTGAGCCCAGCTTGCCAAAGCAGGTAAAGATATAACCTGCAGCTCCCCGAGCGTGTTTGTGCAGCTCTCGGGCCGCGTCCCGGTGAGGCAGGAGGGCACCAGGCAATAACTCGCATACCTGCGCTGGATTGTGTAAAATGTGGCTCTGAGCACCCTCCTGCCATGTTGCTGCTTGTGCGCGGGGTTTATTGCTCTCTGCCCCAGCAGTGTGTGCGTTGGTATTTTCAGGGTGGGGTCCATCACAGGTTTCCATGATTTATTTCCCTTCTCTTTGCTGGGGTTTCTGAAGCTTCTGAAGAGGCTTTTGAGGCTGTTAGAGGGAATCATCTTTTTGTGCCTCTGCCTGTTTTTCCAGAGGAGGCAGCGTCCTGTGTGTCTTTGGCATCAGGGTCACTGTCACAGCCACAGGGAAGAAAACTGCAAACAGGAAGGTTTTTTATGTTGCTGAGGCAAGGTCTGGGTGCTCTATACTAGATCAAAAACCACCCTTCAATAGGATAGAAATTGTTTTTATTCCCAAAGACTGACACCCAGGACTCTGCATTAGTGTGCGCTGACCAAGCCCTCACGGGCACCGCACAGGTATTGCTGAAAGCCTTACTTGCACCATCCACACAGACTGCTGGCCTCTTCTGTGGGACCCAAATCCATTGCAGAGGAAAGCCTAATGAGAAACAACAGCCAGCCCGATTCTTCAGTCTCGGTTCCCAGAGTGCTTGCTCCACCTACACATCCCACACAGTGCCTTAATTCCCCGGGCATCATGATGGGGAGGCACCGAGGCAGTCAGTGAGTCAGCTGCAGGCACTCAGTACTGCCCGTGGGTGCCTTGCAAGAGGCTGGGGGAACAGGCAAGCCCTCCTCCTTCCCTGCAGAGGTCTCCCAGCTTTATTTAAAAAGGCATGATTGATGTTAATAGCATGCGCAGCTACCCGGAGGCTGCAAAAACCTGAAGGAAAAGATGCCGTGAGCCGAAGGGGAGCCGTCTGCAGTGGAGGAAGCATCATGTTGAGCTACTGCCCTCTGCTGCTCTGCGGCCCCAGACAAGGAGGTGGTCGGATGGATGCATCCATTTCCAGCAAAACTTCTCACTGGAGGCTCCCAGAGGCTGCAGAGCCAAAGCCGACGGAGCCTTCCACCGTGCCTTGCCTTAGGACTGGGAAGCTTCTCCCAGGTTTTTATTCAGGATCAAAGCAAACAGATTTGTTCAGCTTGTCCTGAACACTCGCTGTCAACCCAGGCAGCCTACGAGGAAGTAACTGTCATTTACGCAGATAAAAGGTTGCAATTTAATCACTAATTATCTCTTATCGTGCTTTGCTGGCCGGACACAAGCCAAAATGAACACAGGGCTGCCAACAGGTGCTGCACTGGTGCCCGGGAGGAGGGAGCCTCTGGGCACAGAGTCCTCAGAGCTTCTTGTCATGTGCCTGGTACCCCTGCACACCATGCACCATCCCTGTCGGTCATGTATTAATGAAACACCACTTTCTAAACAGATCTTTGATCTGTTCTGCTGTTCTGATCAGTGTCTGAAGGCTGCCGAAAAGCCAGGAGCAGGGAGGGAGCTGGCAGAGGTATTAGCAGGAGGAATTAAGTGCTCCATGAGCATCCAAGCCAGGCAGAGGAGCTCCTGCTGGGATGTCTCCAGGCCAAACTACAGAGGAATGCCTAGGGACAGAGGATAGAGGGAACACATTTAGGATATAACAGCAGGGTCTAAGCAGCAATATTAAAAGCAGAAGTCTGTGAGGCACCTGGAGCACGACCTGTCTCCTAATTCAGCTCCTGATGATGGCTGGAAGCAGCATTTGCTGAGCTGGATGCAGGTTATCCCCAGCTCCAGCCGAGCTGATTGGCACACAAGAAGCAATGTCCTCAAGTAGGTGGCAAATAGATGACACTTCCCTGCTGTCACAGCTTGTCCTGTTGCTGCCCGTGCCAAGAGGTGTGATGACACTTTATACCCCTCCCTGAGTGAGTGAGTAAACAACGTAGGCCATGAGAGCTGCTCAAGAAAATAAAGTTAGCAAAGTCTCTCCTATTTGCCAACGTGTGTAAAGAGAAATGGTCTCTGCCCTGGGCTAAACCAAACATCCACCTCTACAGATTTTAGATAAATTTTACAACCCTAGGCTCAGCTTTTCTTCTCTTTCTTGAAAGAAACAAGGATTTTAAAAGCCCTCTGAAAAAATGTGTAGTCTTCTATGGCAATGACCCATTGAATCAGCAACTTGTTTTTGTAGAATAGAAGAGTTCAGTTGAAGGGGCCTGCAGAGATCATCTAATCCAACTGCATGTAAATTACTAAAATTAGACAAAATATATAATGGGGGATGGTTCTTTAGCAATAGTGGGTGAAATGTCTGTCATTTATATAGAGCAGAGTGTACGACTACAATCAGCACCCAAAACAAAGATCACAGACTATATCCCTGATGCCACTGTTCTTTTTATTCCAGAAACATTATGCCCTAGATATACCATAATATTTTTTCATCAAATTAAGAAAAAAAAGTCTGTTTTAGTTAGCATATGAAATGCATTCTGCACACTGCTACTGTCAAAATTGTAACTGCATAATGAAATATAATTTGGGATGTAAAAATGGCATTTTAATATGCTCTACTCAAGGAGCTGAATTTGATATGTCATGCTGGCTTACTGGTAATTTACATTTCCCATTGGGCCAACTAAGAGACAAGTAGTCATGCTTTCCAGAAAGGTGTCAAGTCATACTCTGTCAAAAAATGTGCTTTTCTAGGCCGTACAGAAAAAAATGTTAAATTTTGCAATGAATCTCTTAATTCAGAGGAGATAACTGGAGTCACATGCCTTAGAACAAAATTACCATAGTCAGGTGACTGCTAGAGGAGGCAGTCACTGCCACACCAAACTGGAAAATAGCAGGAATGATGTGCAAACCTTGCTCTGCTGTGCTGCTCAGAGTGCCTCAGTTTGGGATCAGGCTTGGCATGGGCCTGATGTCAGAGCAACCATTACTGGAGTTGCCCAGGATGCAAAGCCTTTGGAGCTACTGTTCTTAGTGGAGAGCTTTAACCAGCCTTCCCATTCTGCTGAAAGCTGGGCAAATGGTTTCTCAGATGTGTGGCTTAAAACCAGAGTTTCTGTTGACTGTCACACAGAGGAATGGACCAGTTACATTGGAGTAGCTGCCAGAATAGACCAAGACAGCTGAGCCTATGACTAAACACCTATTTCCATGAAATGTAGCCTGGTTTCTGAATCAGGACCCTACTGCTTTAGAAAAGGGCTGCTGTGCACAGCAGCAGACATGCAAAGGAGTCCAGCCACTGCCACCTCCACCCATAAGAACAGGTTGCAGGAACAGGGGTCTGTCCCTGGGTGGTAGGAATCTCTTAACTAGGGATGTTCTGTACTCAAAAGTGCCCCTTCACCTCCTGCAATGACCCTAAGCCATGCCTGAGCCTCCCTTCAGCCCCAAAACAGACATTCAGGAAGGTCAAGGTGAAGTCAGGACTTGTCCACCCCAGCAGCAAATGCTGCACCCTGGGCACGGGGAGATGCCCCTCCCTGCAGCAACAGCCACCTTCACTGATGGCATTTCCAGCGCCAAAATCCACTCACAGCACTTCAGCCTGATTGCTCCATGGCCAATTTGTGACCTTCCTAACAGGATGCCATGTCAATTTATCTGCGCACTGCTCTGGACTCCAGAGCACTGGCCAGGCAGCCCTGCAATGCCCGATGCTGACCTAAAGGAACATTTATCATCTGCTCCCACGGGTTCTGAGTGCTTCACAGGGAATCCTCTGACCTCTCTCCTTGGACTTGGAGCCTGGACTGACAAACAACCCGTCCATACCTCCAATATTTTTGTTCTGCCTCATTTTTGTTTTATTTTTGGCAAGGAATAAGAAAAGCCTGGTCCCTCCTACAGATCTGTGTCAGGCCAGGCTCATCTTGAAGGTCCAAGTGGAAGCATTTCCCAGGCTCTGGGACCACCCTTCAGGAGCCACAGTGGCAGAGGAGATTTCTGTCAAGGGAAAGGAGTTTTGAAATTCTACCAGAGCATCCTGCTTGGAAAAAGGGAATCCCTGAATCACCACAGCTCCTGAGTTCCCTTTTTGCATTATCCCACCAGGAATGCTGGATCCCAGTGCTTACATTGGGCTGGGTTGGAGCAGGGGATGGTGAAGGTGTAGGAGGCATATGGGGTTATGGCTCCCACCATCCACCATAAAGCTCCTGGCTGGCAACTGGGGCTTCTCCATGGAGAGCCTGGTGTAACCCAGTGCTGCATGGTCATCAGACCAGCAGAGCTGCCCCAGGAGGAGCCCACCTGGCCTCTGACTTAGCCCAGCCACAAAGAGACACTTCCACTGGCTCAGGCAATATTAAACAACCCCCTTTTGGAGCAAGTGGCATGTTAGCAGGCACTCATTACCCTGATTGGTTTAGCATTGCACTTTGGCTGATGCACAAAAGCCTCAGTCACACAAAGGTGCCAGTGTCACACTAGCTGCAGCTGAAACATTATATGAGGCTAATGCAGGTAGAGGAGAGCATGGATCCCCTTGGAGGCTGGGACTGTCACACCAGGGGGTCTGCCAATGCTGCAGCTTCACTTCAGCGTGGTGAAGGATTTAGGGTCACATTTTTGGCCCCAGAGCCTCCACAAGCTGGAGTATCTGCTGCAGGGTGGCCCACATGGCTGGGGAGGGTTACCAGCATGGGGAAAAGGGCACCAACACTGAGTGTGTGATGAAATGTATGTGTGCACATTCCTTGACATTCAGTGGACACAGAACTGAGGCCAAAATGGAGGGGAGACTCTTGGAACAGGTGACTCCTGCCACCTGTTTGTGCATTGCTGTGGGGCACAGAGACTGCAAGAGCCATCACCAGCTCCATCATTGCCTGGATTAGCTGAGATACCCTGGTGTGCCATGTCCAATAGAGCCCTTCCTTATCTTCCCTGATCCCACTGGCAGTCCCTTTTCAAGTCTAGTTTAACTGACCACGTGTTGAACTTCACCTTCTCCAACTGGACCAGAAACACTGTGTGTAGGTGCAGGAAATATAGAGATACAGGTTAAATTATATTCTTTAATTCTGTTAGAGAAAGGGACCTAGCTGGCGATTACATGGGGCAAAAACATAGAGGTGAGGCTTTCTAATACTGCCTCAAGGAGTATAATTTCAGGGAAAGTAAGCCTGGCCCTGAGTTGTCCAGTGGTGGGAGAAGCAGAGAAGCAGCTTGCATGCAGCCTGTGTTCCTCTTCCAGGTTCCCTGCAGAGGGTGAGGCTCACCATTCCTGTGCAGTTTTCCTGGATACCAGCTTGGAGCCAACGCATCCATGCTCAGTGGAAGGATTTCTTCCTGAGCTTCTGTCTGTGTCCAGACTGCAGTTCCTAGGACCTGACAGCAAATTATGAAACAACTGCATATAAAACCTCTGGGAAGAGGAGAGGAAATGAATTGTCACAAAATATATGTGAGAAAAGGAAGCAATTTTTCTTAGAAAATGGGGTATGTTGTCCCTCTGCAGGCCCAAATGCACCTTTTCCAGTTAAGGCACTTTAATAGCAATGGGGAATAGTCCTATCCCATCTGCAGAGCAGCACCTTTGGACTTCTTTGTTAATGGAACTGAGATTTCCCAGCCCCCAGTGATGACTGGAATATGTGGCCTGAGGAAAAATTCTTTATTCATGTGAAGACAACCCATCAGGTTCATTAAACTGAAGATTACATTGGCTGATGACAGAAAGAAATTAAATAAGGTTTTGTCTCTTTACTTCCTTATTTTTAATTGAATAATAGACAATTAATTTGACTGAAGCTAGTCACATTAAACAGTTTCCTGGATATCATATGGAGAAATGTCTCATCCTGCAGGCTGCACTGTCACTTCTTTGGCAGTGTTTTTGTGGCAGTAATTTTGAGGTGCCCACTAAGGTGTTGCAGCAAGATTGCCATGCCTTTACATTTTTGGAGGGAGCAGTGGAAGGTAGAGTTATTATCTTTATTCCATGTCTAAACCAGACCTATGCATGATGGAAAGGCAAGTTAGTGTGACAGTGGTCCCAAGTAGGAGGGAAGAGAGCACAAGATCCAGGCTGTTCAGATGGAGAAGGTCCAGGATGAACATTGGCTGGACAGACACCACTCTCCTGGTTTTGTGCTTGTGCCCATGTTTGTCTGGGAAGTTTGCCTGGGCACATGAAAGACTTCTTGAAGGAAAAGAGGCTGAGCACTTTCCAGTCCACCTCTGCAGAGCCCACAGGGGAGGAAAGATCCTCAAGGAAGGCTGTCTGATGAGTTATGGACAGCAAGCCACTTCCTCGCCTCGGTGCCTCTGGCAGCACTCGTGCCAGTGGCCAGGCTGATCCACCCTGATGTGGAAAGGAAGCAGGAGCTCAGTGGAGAAGGAGAGTGGTGAGGCAGCTGCCCCTCCACCAGGCTCCCTCCCGGCCGCAGAATGTGGAATACTGTTTTGCTCGGAGCACACATAGTTTGTGTGGGTGTAGATTTACATTTTGTTAAGAAAAATGAAATCAGGGGGCTGGTTTCAACTAGCCTGCACTTTTATTATTTGCAAGAGCCCTTGCTTTCTTGTGATGCTTTACGTAACAGCCTTACACATCTGCAAAGTATGTAAAGCATTTCCACTGTTGGGAAAAAGAAAAAAGGGGACAATATTTCTGAAAGGTACTGTCTCTCCTGGGAGGACTCAACATGGAATTTTTAGCTCCCAGCAGGCAAGAAAACAGCAAGGACCATGGGTCTACTCTCTATGGCCAACTTTACCTAGGTGTATGGCATAGTAGATCACATTTCCTGAGACGACCACATGTCCAGGGATGACCACATGCCCAAGAACATAGTTGATAACAGATTGGGTTCAGGAAAAAAAAAAAAACTAAATGAGATGAGCTGAGTGGGAATAAAGGCAGTAGGAAAGTGGGACATGGATCCTGATCTCAAGGGGAAAGAATGGTGCAAGGAAGAATATGAAATTAAGAAATGGATAGAGCTCAGGGAGCAGGAGAGGTGCTGCTGTGAGCAGTCTCTGAGTGGCTGCAGAACTACAGAGAGCTGAGCTGAGGGCTGCATTTTTGTCTGACATCACCTAGAAGACGTGAACAAGCACACTCCTTTAATGTTTATTATTACCCTATCTGATAGTGCAATGTATGTACATGTAAGGCTGTGGGAAAAAAAAAAAAGGCAAAAATGTCATGAATGCCTCCAAAGAGGATTGGAATGAATGAAAAATGTCTGAAGCTGTTCAAGTGCAATGTCTAGTGAATCAGCCCATCCACTTTTTTTTTGACTTCTGAGTCTAGGTGGACCCAAACCACAAAGAAAAGAGGAAACAAAGGTGGAGTAGACATCGAGAAAGATCTTTCTGAAACTTGGCATTAAAATGTAAGAGCTCCCAATCACTGCTCAGCCCACGCATTGTGAAGCAATTGGAAAGGACTGGAAAATCACTGCATGGTGCCCTGAGATGCAGGGGGTGTTTGGCTTGTTTCTTTTCCCCAGGAGCTGCTCAAGATTTGTATGACTTCTGGGAAATTGTTACCAAGTTCCTCTATCACTGCAGTCTCCCTTAAACCAGCCTGAAAAAACTACAGGAAACATGAATGCTCAGTTCAATTCTGTAGCTGTGCTTCTGTGTTGTATTTAGTTTTCCTCATTTGGAGGTATGGCACCAGTTCTAACAGAGGTCATCTACATTTTTATAGTCAGGAATAAGTCTCAGGCTAAGAGACTCCTTCCTTCAAAATAGAAATTTTAAACTTTGGTAGACAGAGTTTCTAAGTTTCCATCTTTTGGACATAATCCCTCAGGTAGTTCCTATAATCAGGTAGTTCCTATAATCAGGTACTTTGACCTCTGACAGAAGATCTCCAGTCCAAAACACCATTTGGTCAGTCTTGGTTCATTGGCCCTCAGCACCACAAGACCATCCTACTCTTTTCTGCCAGTTCCCATTCTAAAATCACACTGTAAATGCTAAAATCCCCAGCATTTCTCATGCCATGCATCATCTGTGCCCACAACCCCGCATGGAGCTCAACCTGCAAGAGTCAGGTAGATGAATATGAAGTCACAGAGTAATTTAGGCATATTCATGCCTTCAAAAAAGGTTGGATCCAGTGTTGTCCCAGACCCTTTACCAAATCAGCAGAAAGGCAAGAACAGTCTGTAGGTGCACTATTTCTGCCCTGACTCTGCTGCTGTCCCACAAGCCTGGTGATCACCAGGCAGCACAGGGGCAAAGGAGCCCTGATCCAGGAGACGAGGACAGCCACCAACCTCTGAAAGCCCTGCTGGGGTGACCATAAGCCTGGCAAATCTTATGCAAGTAGAAAACTTATTTCCCCTGTTCCCTGCCAGTTCTGTAGCCTTCTGAGGACAAACATTGCATTTTCCAGCAAATGAAGAAGGTGATACTTCCTCTGTGGATTTCTTTAGATCTCCAGTATAAATTGCATGTTGACACACCCTGCACTGCTGCCTCCCGTGATGGGACATTGCTCTTTTCCTTTCTTTGCCTGAACATCTCCTTGGCTGGGAGCCATCTGCTAGGAGCCTTTCCTTCTCCTAGCTGTGCTTGATTCTTTCTCCTGTTTGATCCTCTCCTCTTTCCTTCTGAAACCTTTACCACTCAGTAGGAATGTTTGTGTTATCAATCTGTCTCAGGTCTTTTTACTGCTGCCCATCTCCCTTGCTCCTTATTACTCTTCATTACTTATTCATATTTTTATACTCTATAGGAGTCAGAGATCCCTACCAGAAACATGCTCAGACAGAGGAATAGTCCATCATCTGAGGTCCTTGTAATTGAAATGGTCAAGAGAGATGGACAGATGGTGCAGAAGGACTGACCACTGTGCATACACCCCTCAACTGGACCACACAAGATTCCTCCTTGTGCCCTGCTGAGGTTTCTCCTCAGTGTGACACAAGCAATTTTGTTTGCTTTCACAGGCAGGCACTAGGGAGCTGGAGTCCTCTCCCTCCCATGACCACCCTACACTGCTGTCCTCCTGGCCAGGAGCTCTGTAGGTTCTTCTCATTGGGATCCCCATCCCAGAATTAGGGTGGTGCAACTTATTTACCTTTCAAAAATTATTTGCAGGGCACAGTTTTTACCATTTGACCTTCATGTCACACAGCCTTGCCCCACTGTGCACACATTCTATTCTTTTGCCAGGAAAGTGGCAATTTTTCTTCTCTAGAGGGATAAAAGCAAAAAAATGCTCCCAGAAACAAAGGGGAACATTTTTTGTTCTTTTGGTTTTTTGCCCCTTTTTGTAATGCTGGCACCAAGCCAAATCACTATGATTTACTTACTTTCCTTTGGATGTGTGAATTTTTATATATTTTTTTTTTTTTTTTTGCACAGCTCCGGAGGAAAAGGATTTCTCAGCCTTAACATCCTGCCCATTTCTGCATACTTTTGAATGCTCTTTATTAAAAGCCAGCTATTTATACACAGGAACAAAGTACATTCCACTAACCCCTTGTGGCATAACTCTACATGCTGACTGCTAAGCCCTGGAAAGGTGTATTGAATGTATGACAGAGAGCTTTTTATAGGGACGGAATACCCACTGTACATCAGCTCAGGAATACCCTTTCAAAATTCTCTTTGCTATCATGTCTTTGGAAATATGAAAGGCAGACCTTTCAACAACCTCCTTCTCTCTGACTCTAATCTTGATTGTGTTGAGAGGGATAGGTGCCAGATAACTGTATCGGTGGAAATGGAGATAAGAAGGCTGTGCATACCATAAGCACTTGTACTGCTTGAATTATGGCCTTGGACAGATGCAGTGACAATAACAGGACAGCACTAATGGGTGAGTGGCTCATTTACCTGCCTGATATCTTTCAAAGACATCAAATTGCGCTTCATCACTGTAAAATTCCTCAGGACATAAAATGAGTCAAGAACAAGTGTGTTATCTCAAAATCACCCCTCTGACAATGCAGCACAGTGGGCATCTCCACAAGGGGAGGTTAATCTAAGTGATGCCTCTGTGCAGCTCACAAAAGGGACTGGGGCTGAAAACAAGATGTCAAAGCAGCCTTTCAGCTGAAGAATAGAAGGATCTTTCAGAGAGGATTTGGGGGTTTTGGGTCTGTCTACCATTGGAATACCTTTAAGACAAAAGGTTGGTGCCCAAAGTGCAATTCAACATTTTTGCTTTGATTGTCACCTTTTTTATATGCCCATCAAAGGATACATGATGCCCCCTCCAGTTCACAGCTGGTACATTGGTTTCAAAACCCCCTGAACTGTGCTTTTAATCTTGGTGGAAGCTTCTTTCACCTGCCTGCACCAAAAGTGTTTTCCTGTATGCACAGCTGTGACTGCAGTTCCACATGGCATTCACCCACCTGAGGGTTTTCTCTGAGACTTCAGGGAAAAAAAGCTGCCCACACAATTGTGTCTCCACAGAGCATCAAGGCCCTGGTCTCCAGGAGAGGATTCTGGTGAGACAACATCTTGATTTTCACTGTCCTGGGGAACAGAGCAGGTACACCATGTCATTTGAAGTCCCAGCCTCTAAGGACAGAGGCTGTGATGCCATCCCACATCTGTAGAGACTCCAATCAATACATTGCCCAGCTTTTGTTGTTCCTCCTCGTTCTGTGCTGGCACAGAATGTTTCAGAAAGCCTTGGCAAGAGAGAGCAGGGAAAGTAGCCCTTCTTAACCCAGTTTACTTGACAGTTTCCATAACAACTTGACACAGCTATTTATAACACAGGAGAATATCATTTGCGTCTCATCTTTTTTAGAACCTTTGTTGCCATATCAACCTCAGCACCACGTAGCAGAGCACAGCCCCATTCAATTCTCTCATATGCTCAGAAAGAAACTTTCAATGAATTGAGAGTCATTTGGTCTCAGAAGGACCCTTGAGAGGCTTACATGTCATTTAAAGTATGATTCAAGCCCTAATTTAAATGGATTTTTTCCTGTGTGACCTGTCTGCAGCAGCTGGGTGGGATCAACTGCAGTGGGAAGTAAAGATGAGGACAGGGTGAAGAAGCAGAGCAGCATTCCCATTGTCTGGGGAAGCAAAACATGAGAAGGATACAGCAGCTACTTACTCTCTCTGTGATAGGTGAGGAAGGAAAAAGTGGTTTTGAAATGTCAGCTTCAAAGGCTCGGTGAGGCATTCCTCAGTCTGCTTTTTGAAAGGGAGACTGGATGTCAAGGAGTTCCAGCAAAGAGCAAGGTCAGGATACAGTGAAAGCCAGCATGGGTAGAAAAGTGGCAGAAGACAAGAGCCAGGGGAGACACCATGCTCCTGAGGAGGGGAGGAATCCTCCTTGTGTGGCCTCAGGGGCTGCTCGGTCATGGATTCCTTCCCCACAATGCCAAGCACCAGAAAGCAACCTTGAAGGAGACAGATAACCCTAAAGCCTAACAGAGGTGGGGATTAGGTGCCTCCCACTGCCTCTCTTTGGGGGATGCAGTGGTGTTCAGGCACTCAGTTAAGTCCTTACAGCCAGGTGAAATGAAGCTGTGCCTCAGTTTCTCTCCAGGGCTGTTTTCCTGGCTCCTGCTGGCAGGTCCAGCTCAGCACTTGCACAGCCACACCTGGTCTGGGGAAATTCAGCTCTGCCAACCCATGACACCAAATCTGCCCTTCCAGGTCAGAATAGAATTCATTTTAAAGTACTCATGCAATGTGCAATCAGGAGTATCTATAATCCACCTGACACCTTCGGCTGACTACGCAGCACTCAAACAACCCTTTGACAATACTGCTTTGTGTCACTCACACTTCCTCCTCCTACTGGGAGGTGGCAGGTCTGCTGCCTGTGCCCTGACACCTCACTGTCTCAGCCTGCTGTGTTTGCCACTTTCCCAAGATGCTTCTCTTTAAAACTGGTGTCTCTCATCTCCCCTCCTTTTGAGATCTGAAGGTGTCTATGCATTCCCTGGAATAAGCATTCATTTGTCAGAGCAAATTTCATACAAATAAGGTGACCACTTGATGCAGTGCCAGTGACTTGGCCCGCCTTCCACCAGCAGAAATACACATAACAGCATTTTTAAGAATGGGTTCCTGGTTTGCATTAGTCATATTGTTCTGTCTTGTTTTAATCATCTCAGTATTTCTAGAGCGTCTCCGGTGAGGTTGAGAAGTGTGTTAGCAGCTCCAGCACAGCTGGGTTTAGCTGCCTGTGTCAGTAGAAGAGAACCTTGGCCTCAGGGATGTGTTTTATCATGTAGCAGTGCTGAACATAGACTCTCCAGCTTTATTAACAGCAGCCCTAATATTTAAAATTATGTTCCACCAGCCCCTTGGAGTGGGGACAATAGGAAATGGCACTTACATATTTAAATCTGTGGCACACTGGGCTGTTTGAATGTGTGTGATTCATTGTCAGACAGTGCTATGTCAGGCACTGCAGGCAAAATAAAACAGACTGGGTATGCATTGCCTATTTGTGTTCTACATGTAAGCTGTTTGAAATGCATCCTGCCCAGCCTCTGCTTGCAGAAGCCATCAGTGAGCTCCATGTATCTCTTAAGGCATTCTTGGGAGGGTCTTGGGAAGTGCCAGCCTGGTGCTTTTAGCCATAACCCCAGAGGCTGTGAGGAGCTGTCTCCCGTCAAGCCTGCGGGCACTTGGAGGTTGTTTGGTTGGCTACTGGAAGGAAACAGCTTTAGGTATTGTTATAAATGAATTGTCAATTTCATTAGATTAATAATTTGCGCAAGCCAAATTTTTCATATAAAAACAAATAAAATTTATTTCAATCAAATTGACAATCAAAATCAGCCACTATAAAAGAAAGCAGGGCCAAGCCTAGGTTCTTGACCCTGGGTGACACATACACAGCTCTGACCACCAGCAGTTCAGAGAGGTAAGTGCACACCTTTGAGATGTTTGAGTCCAGTTTTTATACTGTTTTTCTTGCTCTTGGCTATGAAATCCTTTGTCCTTTTCATTCTTGATGATACTCAGGTCCAGTGCTCAGTGGTCCATTTAGATGTTGATGTGTCCAAGGATTCTCTTTGTGCTCTGGTTGATGTTTTCCAGTAACTCATCCCAACATATGATGATCTTTCCGAGAAATCCTTATATGATTACAATGAGGTATCTTGAGCAATAGGTCCATTCATCAGCAATGTCCAAGGAGCAGCAGATCCTATCTCTTGCTTCTTTCAGATGGAAAAAGATTCTTGTTGGGTAAGGTGAAATCATGGGTCTGAGGTCATCCCCTGAGCTTGCCTGCACTTCTTATGTTAATTAGTACCTTCCTTGAGCAAGATGTCATGAGACTTGCCAAGGTGTACTCTGAACACAACTAAGTTTAAACATATATACAATTTACAAGATATAGTTCACATTTTAGATTCCACATTAATAACTTATTACATTTATAGTGTTTTAATTTCTTATGAATTTTGACCCATCTACAACAGTATGTTCAGGCAGAGGTGACTTGATTCATAAACCCAGCAGTTATCATCCACAGTCCATCAAAGCCAGAAAGTATCGGAGTTTTAGGGTGGGGAATTTTTTTTCCCACACCAACAAGTATTAGTTTAGCCCTGAGAAATCTGGGAAACCCTGAAAGTTTGAAACTTTCGCTGCTCACATTCCTCCAACGTCTGTCTTCGCTGATTGGCATTCCTGGATTTCATTTCTCTCCCCTCTCCTCTAACTGCTGCTCAGTTTCCAGTAGAATTGATACTATTTAAAGTCACTGAATTCAAGGGGAAAATTCACATTTGAAAAACCGTCCTGAACACATTAGTGTTTGCATTGAAATTGTAATTCTGAAAGTGACATATGATGAAAACTTGTGCCACACCCTACAGATGGACCAATAAAAGACTTTTGTAACTTGATTTGCTTTGTTCGGACTATATTTCCAGTCCTGGAACAGAAATGATCCTAAGGAACATGTGTGCAATTTTTCCTTTAGCATCTCAAACACACGTGCCTCTTTCTTGAGAAAAACATGTCCTGGGAGGATCCTGAGGCAGAGACAAACTACTCAGCTTCTAACATCACTCTGAACGATTGAAATTCTCTGATCCAAATTAGGATTTTTTTCAAAACCTGAACAATGCCTGAAAACTAAGCAAAAGAGATGTGATAAAAACCTTTAAGAGTGTTCCCTGGTACTTCCCAGTCCAGCAACCTGCTCTCTGTCTATTACTGTTAAAAGAGTGTCTTGTTCTCTGCTACTTGCTTTCAGTGTGAAATTAGACCTTACATACCTATTTTTGTACTTGTCTGCAGAAAATTATTCTCAATGTGCATTCACATGGCAGTGACAATCACTATTATAAAGAGAAGTCCATTTGTCTGAAAGCTGTGACAGCCTTTCCCTCAGCCCTCCATGACAGAGAGGCTCCTGCTCAGAGCACTCACATGGTCATCATCTAATCCAGCTTTTCCTTTCTCCCAGCCTCGCCTTCCTGGCCCTGCTGGGTGCTAAAAGCCATCCCAGAGAGCCTTTTATTTGGGAAGCCTCAGGGGAATGTGGTGGAACTCTAGCCCCTGTATCACCTCGCAACATGGGATATGCCTTCCCTGCTATGATGGGCCACCATGTAGAAATTTCAGAGACACCAAACCCTTTCCACCTGTTCCTGACTAAAAATCTTGTCCATAAACCTGTGAGATCTTGTGATAATTTCCTCTCTGCCCACCTTTGGTGCCTGCCCTCCTGCTGCACATCACACCCAGCCCAGAAAGGCTTCATCTTCCAGCCAGAGCTGCACAGGTTCCACCTGCCAGCCTTTGCCCTTGCTATGTCAGCTGGACTCTGTTTCTACACCTAAAACAAAGAAAATGCTCCAAATGCCAGGCCAGGACCTGGAACACTCTAACTTGCTCCATCCCATTTATTTTACAGCACTTTAATTCCTCTCTCAGTTGTCTCACTACAGAGACTTCAGGCAGAGTGGAGCCGTGTTCCTTAGCAACTCACAGTACACATGACAAAATTAACCCAAACACTTTTGTTTATTAACTCTTAATAAGGAGCAAACTAAACAGCAACCTGAGAGTTTCACAACAAGAATGCTTTCCATTTTGGGGTGTGTTACTGAGATTACAGACGACAGTGTTATTTTGGGTGTTCTGTGGGATTTTTTTAGCCCTTTTGTGAAGACCTATTTGAAGCACAGAAGACATTCTCTCCCTCCCCAATGCCTAGTGTTTCTATAATGGAAAGACTATATGTATGAATAGAAAAATTAAAAGACTGCTGGGGTAAATGAGCTCTAGCTGATTCCTGCTTGGCACTGCTCAGTCCAAGTCTGGAAGATGGAGATGTGAATGTTATCCCCAGGCACCAGACAAATTGCAGGGGAAGAGTTTTCAGTCTGCTGGGATTTACTCCAGGCTCTTCAGAAAATGTGACCTTATGTTACTCTGCCCCCCTGTACCCCAACCCTTGAAATACAACCCTGCTTCAGGGAGAATTTATGAGGATAAATGTATTAACATATACAAAGCAGCTTAATTTGAAGAGATATTTAAGCAGCTAACTAAATCACACTAATATCAGCAGCAATCAGGTGTCTGAAGATCTGGTGTTCTGGTGCTCTGGAGCTAGACCGTTTCCTGAGGAGATAATTGAGGAAATCACTTGTGGAATATGTTGGTTTATGTCCATCATAAAAAGGGACTAGATGTATTCTTTTAAGGTTCCTGTCGTGTGGAGTTTAAAAAAAAACTATTTGCTTTTCAAAAACATGAAAAACTTGCCAGGCTTTACCAAAGGATGAAAGCCCCTTGCTGTCTCGGGAAATTTGGATGAAAGGCTGCTGCCAAGAATTTCAGGCCTAGGAGAGACTTCTACAAGATTATTTCCAGATATGAAAGCCTTTTCCTGCTGTGCTGCTGAGCCCTCCCTGTCCAACACTTCGTGGCAACTGCTGATAATGAAAGTGTCGAGGCTCCCTCCCAAGAACTAACCACCCCAGCTGAGCCAGGCAGCCCTTTCCGGCTTTTATGGAGAAGAATAAGTGACTTGGGCATTCTTGTGAGAAACTACTGAGACACCAGCGACAGCATCTACAGCTTTTTATGGAAGCAGAATGCAGATTCTTATCACACTCCATTTATTTAGCAAGCAATGACAAATGAATTCCTCGGAAACTTGCTCCTGGTGATCCCAGAGCGCTGAGTGCAGGGTGGTCAGAGGCACGTACTCCAAAGGCCAGCTCTTCCTGAGGACAGCTGGTGGAAGGGGTAGTAGGGAGGTGAGAGAAGGAGAGGAACTGGAAGGGGAGCAGTGAATGAGGGAGAAGGTCCACTTGCCCTCTCAGCTCTGCAGCCGGGCTCTGTCTCTTTGGTGGGTTTCTGCCCAGATGCAAGTGAGGAGGTACAAGCTGGAGGATGCTGCCAATATACCCTCACTTGATGAGCTGTGGTGTATAAGCAAACAGGCTTTGAGAGTCTGACAAGATTGTTTATCTTATCTTATCCAGGCCATCCTCTGTCCTACACAAGAATTTTTCCTTTTTGTACATTTTCAAGTATGCTAAACCTCAGTGGCTACAAGCATTTCCCTTAGGAAGTCTTTCACAAGTGGTTTGCTTTCCCTTCCAGGAGGTCTTGCACAGACTGCAGTGACAGCCTCATGGCTGGGTGTTCTCAGCAGAAAAAGAAGAGGGGTGGGTTCAACTATACAGGGTATTCCTGCTGAAACTACTCTGCAGCCTTGCTCACCTCCTCACCCAGAATTGCTATCACATCCTGCAGTGTATCACAAAAATTTGTCCTATCCAGCCACATGGAATAGGCAAGGGCCTCACTATTTTCCCCATCTTTGGGGAAATTTGCCATCTTTGTGCCACTGTGACCTTGGCACAGTCCTGCTGTGATTTTTCCTCCATGAAAAACCAGGCCAGCTTTGCTCCTACATCTCAGGTAAGAACTTGTCTCTCCTTCCCTTTGTCTACTCTCTGAGTGCCACATCCCATGTGGTTCTTGACACTTGAATGAAGACCTCTCTGGGGTACATTAGGCTCAGGTCTGTTGCCTGTCACTAACAAAAACTCGACAAAATTGAAGAACCTGAAACTCAAAGCTGAGGAAACTTTCAGCTTATTCTCTCCAGCACTGATGTGTCTGTGTTGGCACAGCACAGCTCTGGCCACAGCTGAAGGCTACACACTGACTTAGCACATCTACAACTGTAGCTTCAAAAGCTTGAGGCTTTGGCTCTTTTCTGAGGACAGAAAGAAATAATGGCCATCTCTCCCTGACACAGGTAGGGCTGCAGCTTTCTCAATTCAGCTGGGTGCTTATCTCAGCTGCTTGTTGAGTGTTGATGCTCGATGACAGAGCAAGAGAATCAAACTCAACAGCTTATCAACCTAACTTGGTATTGATTTTCAACCTCTCCTGGCCTCTACAGTGTGAAATGAGACCATTTAGATGCAGAGCCATCCATCCATCTATCCATCCATCCATCCATCCATCCATCCATCCATCCATCCATCCATCCA
>JACBWW010000004.1:3044276-3109973 GCA_020086605.1 Lanius collurio
TGGGGAAAGGAGGGAGCTTCCCCCAGAATCAAAACCACCTTGTCCACATCCACTCATCAAGGTTTCTTTCCTTTCTGTTTAAATTTTTTTCCCCTATTTTTTGTGCACTTTCTCCAAGAGGAAAGCTGGAAGCTGACATCGCCTCAAAATCTCATTTTAAGCTTTCCCCACTCCCAATTTATACTGTTTTTTCATCCACAACTCCCTCAGCCACACCCATCTAACGCTGTGCCTTGCAGCAAGAAGACTTGGACACACATGAAGGCAGATTTGAACTATTGGCTTTGATAGTTACAGGATCTGCTTGTGCAAACTAGGCTTAATACAAAGGTTCCTAATGAAAATTTATATTGTCCAGGTCCCTCCTGGCATAGATGGCTGTATAGGTGTCCCCCTTGGCCCAGCTCAGAGGGGCATTTGCAAGTTTGGTTCACACTCTCCTGCCAGAGTTTGAGGAGTACTCGAGTGTTCAAGCCACCCCAAGCACATTTATGGTCTCCTCATCACCAAAACTGTTCTGGTGAAAATGCCCTAAGACAGTGAAAAATGTGCCCTGGGTAGATTATTCTCCTCCACCCTCTTCCCTTCTTTTCCTTTCTTTGTCCCAGGGCACTGGTCAGCTCCAGCTCAGCACCCTCAGACACGTGTACACAGCCAGGCCAAGAGGGGAAATGAATCCTTTGCAGTGGGAGATCAGGATTGCAGGATTCTTATCTTGAAAAAAAACATACACATCTCCAGGAGCCTTCTGGAGGAAAAAAATTTTGGCCAATTCAAGTACTTCCAAACAAGATTTCTTTGGGGTCAGGAGCAAGATTAGTTTCATATTCATCATGATCTACCTCACAAAAAAATAAATAAAAATCACCCTATACACCAATCTTTTCAACTGTGATATAGGCACACTGGGAATAGGGAGATGGGAAAATCCCTACAAGACCAGTAGCTCTGGGCAGGATATTCTCTGTGTAGTGAACTTCAGGCATCTTTCAGATTCCTGAAAGCTGGCAAGCTGCAGACATTGTATCAAATTGGATTACATGGCTAAGAATTCCTGATCTGAATGTCATTGTGGCTGCTGTGTACAAGCAAACACTATGTTGACAACACTCTGAAAACCCAACAGGTCCTCTGAGAACTTACAGCTTCTCAAGGCAAAATTAATTAAGAAGTAATGAACTGAGCTTTTGATACCACAGTGGAAGTGTTGCTGCAGGCACAAACACTAAGAAAAGGGTGCTTTTGACTGATTTTTAATTAGAATTTAATAGTGCCCTGAAGTTACAGCTCTCATTAAAAAAAAAAAAAAAGCTTACCTAGTTCTGCGCAATGAACAATTCAAATTAGATTTTAACATATTCAAATAACTGTTCTGAGGGATCTGCATGGGAGTCATCGAGATAGTACAGGTTAAATCCTTGACCCTTTACAGTAGATTTTTCTTTAACTGATCCATCAGCCAGTTTGTTTGCAATTAAACATTGGAATTAATAGAGTTTAAAGGAAGTACTGAAAAAACATGTGAAATGCAGGCTTCAGCTGAGGTTAATTAGCACAGCCCATTGATTTTAACCACATTAACTATCTCACTGGAGTGTGCAGATTTTAACTATACACAATATTTCCAAGTCACGGCCAGTCCCAAGTCCCCTCTCAGCCTGGATGGCCTCTCACTCCCCAAGATGTCCCATTAAATATTGCTCAGCATATACAAGTCTGAGGGGATCTGCCCATAAAGTCATCTAGACTGCCCAAAACAGCTCAAGCTGGAAAACAGAGTGTGTCAGGGTAACTCCACGGGCTCCTGGGGTGGCTTGGCCGAGGTTTGTACCCCTAAGACATTTGCAGATATGCTGCTGATGATGATAGCATCAAGAAACCCATCTGAGCAAGAGCCCACAGGGTATGGCCCAAGATGAGTTGCTGTGAGAGGAGGCCAAAAAAATACTTTCGCTCATCCTGAGCAAACAGCTCCTTTCACTGCATTGTAAGTGGGGGAATATTTATATCATGGAAATCTAACTTATTGTGCTGTCTGGAAGGCTGCACTTCTCTCAATAAATGCCCCCCCTCAAGATAAACAACATCATGCAACACCCAGCAGTAAAATTAAATAATAGATGTGATTGCCCTCAAATGCAGAGATTACCATTTAGCTGCTTTTCAAATGCATCTCAAACTTATTCAGACACATGACACAGCTGCTTAGATGGTTAAACACAAAGGCAAAACTCCATCCTCATCTTACAGCATCTGGTTGTGATGGAGCCTTTCCCATGGCTGAGCAGAAGGGAGAGGGGCTGTGAGCACACACAAAATCACACCTTCTGCCCAGGACAAAGGGCATTTGGCTACCTAATGTAAATGCCATGGTTGTTTCTCTCCACTCACTGTACCTAAGCCTCGCTGTCCTGGATAAGAAGTGACCTGAATCACTCCCAGATCCTCTGCAGCCACGCTGGCTGCTTGCAGTGCCAGCAGCAGGCACAAGCTCTGGTCTGCCATGCTCAGGTGTCTTGTCTGCACATTTCTCTAATCTTTAGGACTTCATTAAGCATATGGGGAGCAATAAAAAGTGGTGCTTGTTGTGGTTTGGGGTGTTTTCCTTGCTTCTTTTTAATTACTCAGGAATTTAAAGGTAGCATAGAAAGGCCATGCCAAGAAACTATCTCTCCTCAGCAGTTCCATATTAGTTAAGCACTGATTCTGCAGCTACTCAAAAACAAGCTTGCACCTTCTCTTTGATGGGACTGTAGTCCATCAGGAAGGTTTCTGTTTACACATGGGAGGAAACAGCCTGTTGCCATCCTGCCCTTAGGACACAGCATGGGGACAGGTGTTGATGTAGCTTAAATGTCTAGGCTGTAATCTCTCCATGTGACCCCTGGCAGGTTGCATTCCCAAAGACAGAGGCTATCCAGGGATGAGGGAATGGGCAAGATGAGAGTTTCAGGTCATGGGAAGGTAATACATGGGCAGATAATCCAGGCAGCACTGGGCAGGAAGCTGAAGCTTGCTCTGTTTGATGGGATGCTCTGCTTTTGGTTTGTGTGGCAGAGGATCATACTTCACCTGGTACTGTGGTATATGGAGCCTTTCCCCACTTTCAATCCTGTTATATCAGTATCTATCCCCATCTGTGGTGAACTCTCTACAAATACATTTCTAGAGACAGTTTTTGGTTATACAGCCATGGGACTTTTCCACTCTGCATTCAGATTTGATGCTGAAAGAGAGGTTTGATGCTGATTTTCATTCAGACAAACTGTGTCATCTCAATGCTTAAACAGACCCATACCAGTCCCAAACTTTGGTAGGCTGTTTATTTTAATCTTCAAGATCCCAGATCACTCCTCTGATGCTTCTCCCAGCAGTCCTTGGCTTTTTTGCTCCTTATTCAGAGAATCACATAATACCTGAGCTGGAAGACACCCACTGTAACTCCAACATCATCCAGTCCAACAGACCCTCATCCAGTCTCACAAACCCTGCTATTTGCCAAGGAAATACAGGGCATCCCAGCAAACAGCACTGAGAGCAGAAGCATCTGAAACCTTGGGTAACTGAACCATCAAGCTGAGTCCTTTGGGAACAGAGAAGGACACAGGTATAAATTTGACCTTGGGATGCTTCTGTGTGGCAAGAAGAGCAGGGAAAGCTCGTGGGTAAATCAGCCTCTTTTGGTGTTTATTGCAACCCCTCATCACTGGTTTGTAATTTCTGCTTAGCTCAGACAAGGAAGAATGTATGGGGGCTTGACAGGCAGATAATGATAAGAGCTCCTCGGCAATTACTCTGCATCACCCCCAGCACAGCGTGTTTAGAGAGTGACTGAAGTGGGTGTTGTTTCAAAGGGGCAAAGCAGCTCCTCAAGCAGTTTTATGGCTTTGTAATTTATTTACCAAGGCAAGCTCAGGTCAGTCACACTATCTATTTCTTTTTTAATGAGCTGCTGTTTATTTTTCTGGATGGATTGAGACACAAGGAGGTCAAACAGCTTCTCCATGAAGTCTCCGGGGCTTCCAAAGCGAAGTCATTCTGCCTTTTAATGTGTTAAGCAAGGAGTTTGACTTGAAATCAGGGGAATTGCAAACGTGTTTAAAGGTGCTTAAAAACCTTCCTAACAAGGAGCCTACATGAGAGCCTTGGTTTCCTGCATGCTGTTGAGTTTTAACACCTGTGCAGCTCCACTCATTTCTGCCAAGTGTCACAGCCAGCTGAGCTGATGTAAGGATACCCTTTGGGGAGAGTCTGCGAAGAAACATGTTCCATTAGCTCTACTATTGATCTGGATAAATTCAGATATTCACAGTTTTCCAAGTCTGAAATAGAAGGTCCTAAACTTAGTCTGGAGTTTTCTTCTTCAGACCTGGGCACTTGCCTTTCTGTCCAAATATACCAAATGGAAATACTGACTCTCTTTCCACACCTTGCCTCCTCTTTAAAATTGGAGTAACAGACTGGACAATTGAGAGATCTTTTGATGGAGGCTTATTTCAAAAAGAAACATTTTTTTCTTTTTCCCTTTCTTTTGCAAAATGAACAAACCCAATCTGAGACTAAAATAAAATCACTTCAGATGCTCTTGCACACCCAGGTCATTAAAGAAAAGTATCAGGTGAAAAACAGTAGAGGTTGGTGCCACTTATGGTGGCAAACCACAGAACCAGCACTCAGGTCTGTGGTGGTGCCTGTGGGCCTCAGACATGCAGGATGCTCGGTGCTGCACAGCAGCAAACCTGCAGACAGGTTGCTGTGCTCACCTCTGAGGCACAAGGCTACCCCAGGGATCTCTCAGTTCACATTTGTCTGTCCAGCCCTCTGCCACAAGTACAAGAAAAATAAGGGGCTTAAGTTCATAGGAAATTATCTAACTGGGTAAGGCACAAGAATAAACCATGGGGAACATAGGTGAGAGGACCAGGGTCACCCACTTGTGTCCAGTGTGTGTCCTGGGGAGGTGTTGTTAAAGATTTACCCTGTGGTTTTGCTCTTCCACCAGAACCTGCCTTCAGCCAAGGCTGGAGACAGACACAGAGCCGGATGGACCCTTCTGATCCAGCTCACCCTTCAGCCTTCATGAGGGAGCCCAGGTCCTTCCCACAGAGACATCTCAGCTCTCTCACATCAGCAATTAAGGGACTTGCAGATTTTTCAGGTTGCTCTTGGTTTTCTTTCTCTTCTGTTTCAGGGAAATGCCCAAATGAGCGGGCCCTGGATGGTCCTGGGAAGGGCGATCTCAGCCTTTCCTCTTGGAGCTGCCCAGCTTGAGTTTCTAGTTAGCTGCTCACTGGAGCAGGAACCTATAACTTGACTTTCCCACATTACACACGAGTGTCCTGACTGTGGGGAAGGAGAGTCCATCTTCCACTTCTTCTCTATGGTCTGGTGAATCTTTAATTATTTATACCACATGGAACAGCTTCAGCAGGAGACTTTGAGACCAGACCCCAGAGGATCTAACAGTTGGATGCTCACAGCACGTTTTCAGGACATGGGAGGCTCTACATAGGAGACAGAAGTTCAGTCTGGGTTTCCAACAGCCTGAGAGAGGGCTTAGACTAGTGCCATCTGTTTCCAGGGCAGAGCAGTGGTGTGCTGAGAAAGCTTATGGGATAGAGCCACTCACAGAGCTTCTTGCACCCTGTAAATTTAAAGGATGAACTCTCCATCAAATCAGGAGAGAGGATGGACTTCCCATTTGTTCCCGTGGGCTGGGAAGTCATCAAGCAGGATTTAGGCATGATCATTTCAGCCAAGCCAAGGTTTAGGCAGGTTTGCATTTATCAAGGTGCCAGGAATGCAAACACTCTGGCTGGGTGGGACAGATACCTCACATCTGAGAATTAGACACCTACCTACCTTTAAGGAGTTAATCTGCAATAATTCCACAACATAAAGATGCAGAAATGCTACTAAAGTGATTGGGAATATACACTTAAAACAGAGAGAAGGGACAGATATAAAGGTACACACATTGCAATCTTCCTGCAGCAAAGCCTGTTCTTGGGTTGTATATCACAGGGAGAGGTTTTATTAGAGCTCATTAAATTTTAAAACCTTAATGGCACCTTCTGTGCTGTGTGATTGGTACAAAAAAGGAGAGCTTGGGAAGGCATTAATGCAGCAGGACAGGAGGCACCTCCACTGCAGCGCTTGCGGCTGGGAGAGAAGCTCCCTGCTCCGAGCATCCGCGGGATTAGCGTGACACCGTCTGGCCTCAGTCGGTACCTTCAGCTCGAGGCTGGAGCATCCCCGCGCTGGCAGAGCCTCGTCGGAGGAGCAAAGAAGATTTGCGAGGTGATTGAACTGGTCTTGACGCCTTGCAGGAGAGCGTGGGAGTGTGACAGTCAGGAGCAGCAAATACAGCAGCACAGTACAGCAAAGTCGGTGTAACCAAGCTGTAAGCAACTCAAAAATTCGGATTCTCGCTTTTTAGTAGTTGCTTCTGCTGTGGCTAAATGTACCTGCAGGGTATACTGTTCTGCTTTTTCTTCTTTATTTTCTCTAATTTCCCCCACATTTGGCTTTTTTTTTAACTTTAAAAGTTTAGCAACTAGTTGACACATTTTCTGTTTCCACCTCTTTTCCACCTGCGGCCACACTTTGCAGTCCAGGTGAGACACAGAACCCTGGGGCCACAGGAATAATGTCCAGGGGCAGGAGGAGCCAGTGCCATCAGGCCAATGAAGTTACTCTCAGGTAGATGTTCTGTGCATGGCTTGAACCTTTACATTTAGAAATGAATAATCCATCTGTAAGGCTAATTACTATTATTATTATTACTATTATTATGATTACTATTTTATGGTCATCAGGACTGAAATTTTCAAAACATGTTTAGTGGTGTTGCACATCTGAAACTCAGACTCCTTGGATGTCAAAGGCCTAAATGCATGTGGGTCTCTCCTCTCAGAGCCACACACACAGAGCTGTAATCCGAAACTGTGTATGCCTGCATCGAGGTCAGGGAGACGGCATAAGAGCTCATTTGCCTGACTCACTAACTTCCTTGCCAGGAGAGCATGAAATTTTCATGGCACTGCAAAGTAGCTGATCCACAGCCTCTTAAATGTTGCTGCTCCAGAGGTTTTATACCCAGGAAGCACCTTGAATAATTGATCTGCTTTTGAGATGTAGGATTGATTATTTATTTATTTATTTATTCCTTTATGGTGGTGGTTTAGGAAAAATATATTGACTAGGCTGGAGAAAACAGTCTCTATAAAATCTTGGGTGGGATGAGACTACATAGCAGCTCTAAAAATCTAGGACAAGCCCCTTGAAGGTAAGGCATGGTTGTGATTTTAAGCTCATCTCTGAGCCAGGGGAATAGTCTCCATTCTTGGAAATTGAATGCTCACCAGTCCATATTTTTAAAATGACAGGTGTCAATCACTCAGATGAAGCTACTGCTTCCCAAGGATGCTACACATTTATCCAAAAACTTTGAAATGACAGCTGAAAGTTACCTCTTAGAACCATTCACAGCTTTGTAAGTTTTGGGGTATTTTTTTTAAATATGTGACCTTAATGGTTTTTTTTTTCCTCCAAAACACTAATGAAAAAAGGTGAATGACCCAGGAAGGGAATCTCAGTGTTATCCATCCTTTTCAAAGCACATGGGCTTTGAAATGAACAACAAATGGCCTCAAAGTCTAAACGCTGGTGCTGCTCTTGTCCAATTTTTTTCTCATTGTTGGCTCAAGGCACAGCCACAGAGGCACACGAACCCTTTCTCTGTGTCCCACTTTTGCAGCCTAAGGCTCACAAGGGCCTCCCTGACTTTGCTGGTTGTACCCACAGTCTCAGACTTTTTTCTGGTCAAGATGGAACATTTTGCAAGACCAAGGTCATCCAGCCAGGCACAGCCAAGAGGAGCTGTGGCTGTGAGTGGATTAAGGGGACAGACTCACTGATGGCTCAGTGAGAGAACAGAGCCATGCTCATTCCAAGCTGGATGGGGCTTTCAGCAAGCTGGTCTAGGGGGAGGTGTCCCTGCCCATGGCAGGGAGTTAGAATGAGATGATCTTTAGGGTCTCTCACAACCCAAACCATTTTATGATTCTATCCTGGAAGATGACATCCGTTATGCAGGAACAGTATTTGTAGAGTCAGCCTAAGCCATTCCTGAATTCCTATGGTTTGAGAGGTTCAGACAAAACATCACCAATCAGCCAGAGGCCTTGAAGCCACACATTACAAGCTGGGACTTGTCTTAATACTCAGTGGGGCCCAGACTGGGTTGCTTTATTATTCAAACACACTACATCTTAGTCATGTTATTTTTTCAACATTGAAACAGCTACATTCCATCTACCAGCAAAAAGGTTGGTTGTGCAGCCTGAACAGCCAAGACATGTCTGAATTTGCTTCTTTTAAACTCCTTGATAACTTTCTCTGTCCCTGAGTAGCTTGAATAATTTTACAGTGAGTGACTCGAGAAAAAAAACAGAAGCTATCCCTGGCTGCACAAGCTTTGAAAGGTTCTCTACTAATTAATACATTGTGATGGCTTTTCTGTGCCACCTCTGAGTCCCCTGCATGGAAGTGTGTGAGATCCCTTCAGTCATGCAAGGACAAGAAGATCTCAGCACAGGCCACAAGCATTTGAGGGTATTTATTTAGGCAGTCAGCCTGACACAACACAGGAAAATGTAAATGAGCACCAGCTTGGTGCTCACACACCGAGAGCATGCACAGGCTCCTCACCACCACTGCAGGGTCTCTTTAATAAGTAGCCATGGAAAAAATGTAAAAGCAGCTTGATATCAGTAGCAGGTAGCTCTGTTGGGCTGCTTCTGGCCCAGCATGAGGTTTCCTCTCCAGTGGTTCTTGGGCAGAGTTGTGCTCCTCCACCTGTGGGAATCTTTTGGACATGTGGAACCAAATGCATGTCCATGAGGAGAGAAGGGCTGTGGTGGTTATCCACGAGCAGTAAAGAAGTAAAGTAGCAAAGTTTTGAAGAGGTAGAACTTCTACTCTTAAGAGGTAAAAAAAAAAAAAAATTAGAAGTTTTGTTTTTAAGTATTAGAAGTCATCTTTCCCACCAGAAGCAGGGCTGCATTCACACGGTCTCTCATGTAGCCCTTCAGACCTGGAGTTGTGACCCTTGCAAAGTGCAGGGTGGGGACAGCCCTGGCTGTAGGTGTTGGGATCCAACCACCCAGGAGGTCCTGCCTGGGGACACACAAACTGGCAGGCAGACAGACAGACAACCCAGTTCCCATCTGTGCTTTCCCAGTGACCTATTCCATTTCTCAGAGAGGAGCTAGAAAACTTCTGCAGTTTTGGTGCTCGAAAGAAACCAACCACAAACCAGTTTTGATGCATGCAGAGAGACCTCTCAGGAGGGCATCAGGAAATTCTCTGAGTCATTGGGGAGACACCATGGGGCCACCAGTCACAGGGATGGAGGGAAACCCCACAACACCCCAGGCCACCACTGGATGTTCTCCTAACTCCCTCCAGGAGGGAGCACCAGGGTTCATCTCCTTAAATCCCCGGAGTAGCTCTCCTAAGTCCTTTCCATATTTGGGGCAGGTGTCCTCTGTTCTCTTGTAGCTATATCTCATTTCCAAAAACTGGAGGCTTCATGCTTCATCAGGACAACTGATAATGCCTGTCCACCTGCTCAGTCTCTCTTCCCAAGCTCATCCTTCCCATTTTCATCTCTGAGGAGAAACTAACAGACGTGGATATGACTCCATCCAGATCCTCCCTGTGAACCTTCAGCCCAGTCCACTCCAGAAGCTGGACTTTATTCCTCTGGTGTCTGCCCCTTATGCCACTCCTGCAGGCCTTGCCAGTGAAGGTGTCACCACCATTTGCCAGTCCCTCTTCTGGCAGACTTGTCCCTATTCCCTACAGTAACCACTTTTCTGAGAAAGGTATTTTCATCTGTACTGTTAGTCTGACCTCTCTGTAACTGTGAGCTCTTGCATTCTTGTCCCTCACATGTTCTTGCAGAAAGAGCATCTCAAAGATTGTTCTTCCTACATAAGCCCTTCTTTTAGACCCATTCCCATTCCTGTTAATGCCTTCCTTCACTTTCATGACAAAGTCACTCTCCTTTTCTTCTCCTCCTTCTCCTTGCAGGCAGATTCAATAAGTCCTCCCTTTGCCTATATCATCACCACTCTGGAGCTTTTCTCATCTTGCCCACGCTAATACATCCTGCCCACACCTCCTTCACCATCCTAGCCTTCAGCAGCACAAATTCTTCTCCCCTAACTTCCCATCCCAAGTGCCATGGCTGCAGAAACCCCCTTCCCCTCCCTGCACCAGCCCACTCTTCCTGCCTTTTCTTTTTGTGCCTACTCTGGCTGCATTGCCTTTAAGTTTTGTCCTGATTTTCTAGACATAGCACAATGATGACTCTTCTCCATTCTTACATTCCTTACTGTTCTCAAGGGTCTCCTGACCCTCTCCACATCACCTAATGCAGCATCCATGGGATCCTGGTCTCTCTCTGCCTCAGCAACCCTCTGCCTGTACGCAAAAGGTGCTTCCACCTGGCTCAAGATTTCCATCATGTTCCCCCAGCCCATTCCAGGCTCAGCAGACAGAAGCAAGGACATCTCCACCTGGGTGAGTCCTGGCTGGACTTGGCTTCCCTGCTATGGGATGGGAGCTGGGAGTCAGGAGCTGGGACAGTGCTGCTGGGCACTGCCCTTCCCTGCCATGCTCCATGGCAGCTCCCAGAGCAGGAGGCTCTCTGGCCCATGGTGTTTCTCACTTTCCCACACACACACTCCCTATTACTGTCTCGTACTCTCCTCCTTTTCTCTTTCTGGAAAGACATTCCCACCACAACAGCTTGTTTCACAACCACCTTCCTTCAACCCAGATACTACAGATGATGTTTCGTTTTTTATTACTGTAACAACGATGTGACTCACAAGCAGTTTCACTTGTCAACATTCACATGTATTGACAGATCAGCAAAACTGTTCTTGAAACATCCTAAAACTAAAGATTTCCTCATGAGCATTCAGATAGTTCTTGTTTTCATCCAGCTAGAGCTGACACAAAATAATAGCCTGAACACACAAGAAAAGAAGATTTGTATTTGACTGAATTCTGATGCACCAAAGCAAAGCAGGACAACTCATGAATGAGCTGTAGATGGCCAGCACAATGGGTATGAGGTAAACAGATTTGCTTGTCTCCTGTCCTTGAGGAAGAGTGGTAACATCAGAAACAGAAAAAAAAAAAATACTGTCATATGTAGGTTTCCCACATTTTCAGAGGGGGCCATATAGGGCTGGCTGGACCAGCAACAATAAACACTGCCAAGAAAGTGTGTGTCATGCAACTCCACATACAGCTTGCTGACTGAATGAGGGAAGGACTGAATGATGAAAAATGAGAACTTGTGGTCAATTGTATGGGTGCTAGAAGGGCCAGTAAGAAATGAGAAGAACAGAAAGTTACTTGTGATGGAATTTGCTGCAGCTGAGGTCACGGAACCCTGGTGAGATGACTGACCTGATAGTGAAATAAAACTGTTGATTAGGAAGGGCAGACTGAGGCTTCTATTTAGCACCACTGTGGACTTGTGAGTTGCTAAGTCAGATTTACAAGATGCTCAGCAGAACAGGGAGAGTATCTGCAGAACGATCTGCTACAGACCACCAGACAAAGTCACAGAGTCCAAATGCAGGGTGATTGTTCTTTAAACCCATTATTCATTTAACCCTCATCCAATTTATGGAGGGAAGAGCTCTGTATGCACAGAGAGCTTCACATGGGAGACACATGCTAGAGATGTGAGCAGCCAACAGAAGGTCACACCCATGGTGAGAGCATTCATTACAACATATCGTGGTGAACCAAGTGCTGGGTAGAAAGTTTGTTGACCTCTGAATGCCAGGCATCATTGTGACCTGATTGTGACCTGATTATTTGTCTGCCCTAAACACTCAGCATTAAAAAGGTAAATTCTTTAGCTCAAAGGAAAATTATTATCCAGGTTCATTGCTAGACAAAATGTGGGTAGAAAAACGCAAATGAAAGTTCAGGCCTTTGATGAAGGGTTTATCAGATGGTCAAAAAGTCAGGATTTCCAAGCCAAGAGTGGAAACAGATCATGCTAAAAATCTCATCCTGGTTCAGCAGCAAAGTGAAGGAATCAATGTGAAACTGAAAAGCAATCACAGCTGTGAAAGGGGGAAACAGCTGCCAGTTAACATAAAATAGAAGTAACTAAGTGGGAGAAATTAGTAAGTGAAATTAGAACCACATAGAAAAACCTGAAAACAGAGGAAAGAAAGTATTTTTTCTGTCTACTAAGTAAAAAGTAGCTTAAAAATAGTGCAGAAATATCACTAGAGAGAGATAGTATAGTGAATAGTAACATAAAAAAGAAAAGTATTAGATATTTGTCTGTATTCAGAAAGAAGTGAGACTGTGTACATGTATAACGTGGGGTTGCTGATGGATGTTTTTGCTCAGTAACATTGAGGCTCCTAAGCAAGATCTGCTAGGGAAAAATATTTAAAATAAGCACTATGGCTAATTAGCATTCCCAAAAGAGATGACATCATCTCTCTCCCCCTTCCATTTGAAGAAGTGCTCATAGTGTATCAATACTCCAAATGGGTAAAGAGGATGAACTGGGTAAGCACAGTCAAACAGAAGTGAAGAGTAAATGCTAATCAGCATCTTTCAAAGAGCAAGAATTATTTGCCAGAGTTCCAGTTTTGATGAGCCTAGTCCAGACATGGCAGATTCAGGGTTTTCCAAGGCAGCAGATGCTGTACCGGGGAAAATGGCCATGTCCTGTAAAACACTAAAAGTTATCCCATAACTGATATGAGAGCTAGAGAAGTGAGAGATTGCAAATACTAATGAATACCACAGCACAGGGTCACAGTACAGCACTGCAAGAAAAGGAAATAAAGCAACTGTGAGTGTGTCTATGCTGTTAGATGTAGGCAGAGTTGCAGGGAAATTATTTCCATGCCCATGCATAGCAGTAGAAAGATCACTGCTGAAACACTCCCTGACATGCAGACTCATGGAGTGAGGGAGCAGCTTTGGGGAGAGGACACCCTGATCTGCCCCCATTGCTCTGCTTTTCCCCAGGGCCTGCTCTGAGCCACCACTGGAGGCTGGACTTCTAACTAGGCAAACCTTTGGTTCCCCAGGAAAGCCACTCTTGCTGCCTTCTCTTGTCTGCACACTTTCCACGTGTGCACTCTTCAAAGGAATCTGGAAAGAGGTAACCATGAGCTACCTGCAATGGCAACCTGCAAAGACTAGAGCAAACACCACCCTGTGTGAGGTTCAGGACTCACTCTGCTCTTTGGTCTTTTATTTGCTTTATCCATCATGTTAAATCTCTTCTCAGTCTACTGTGACTGTGTGTAGACTAATTGTACAAATATTTTCACAAAACACCACTTGCTTCTTGAGTTCCTAACTATCACCACAGGCTTCCAACTGTGCCAGCATAGGTCTAGCCTTGAGCATGACCTTTGGCAGGGTGCATGGGCAGCAGGCATGTTTCAGACCCAGCTGTCAGGGCTGTTTTTCCATTTGATCCATTACACCTGTCTGTTAGAAGACAAAAATAGCTTCAGCACCAGGGACTGGGACTTCCTTCTGAGAGACGAGTTCCCCAGCCACAGTCAGTTCCACAACTGCTTCCCTTCTGAAACATGGATGTATTTTCCATATATTTGGACTTTCAGTGGGAGAGGTACAGTCCTCACCCTCTTTCACCCCGCCTGTCTTAATCATGCCCTTTCTCCAGAGTAACCCCGATGAACCTGCAGGAACCTGACACTGGGAGTCATGGAGTCATAGATATGTATTTATCCAGCTGTTTGCTGGACATTTTGTCCAGAAGGATCCTGTAAGAGACAGTGTCAAAAGCTTTACTGAAACCCAAAATGATTACATCAATTTCCCTTGATCAAGGGTTATTATTATGACTGGTTACCTCGTCATAAAAGGAAATAAAGTTTGTCAAGCAGGACTTTCCTCTCAGGAACTTGTGCTGGCTGTGACCAGTGACTGCCTTGTCTTCCAAGTGTTTTTCAATAATTCCCAGGTTAGTCTCCATAGTTTTACCAGGCATTAAAATGAGACTGGTGAGATTCACTGCTCAGCACTGCCACGTAGGAAGACTCATCTGTAGGTGTCTAGGGACCACAGATGATAAAAATGTGTGATTGCTAAGGAAAGGAAACAGACTGTGGGTTAAATGTGGTCTAGAAAAGGGGAGATTCACATTAAGTGTCTGCCATTCTGCTAAGAGTGGCTTCTGGGAGTTATGCCTTTTCTTGTACCTTGAATTCACATGGAAGAAAGCACCAGGAACTAAAGACTGCTTTACTTTAGGTGGGAAATAGGTGTGTTCCTTACATACTAAGCAGGTGTATTCCTTTCATATCAACAACACACTGGCTCCTGCTGGGTCCAGCCTGGAAGAAAGAAGAGTTTTCACCAGTGCTCTTTGATGACTCGGGAAAAACACCAAACACATCAGGGGACTGGTGGGGTCTCCATCCTTTGCATCTCCAGAGCAAGGCTGCCCAAACCTGCAGGAGATGCTTTAACCCAGCAGGACAGGACCTCTGCAGACTCAACACAGAGCCCAGACTCAGCAGCCACACACAGCAACGCTGGCAGAGATCTCCCAGCCACAGACCTGGCCCACTGCTACACACACTGGAAATCCAGGGGAGGTTTGGTGAGAAGGGGATTGTTTGGGCTGGTTTTTCTTTTGAACCCTATAATAACACTGCTCAAGCCTAGTTGTGCACACTCTTTAAAGAGCTGGGATTCCCCCTTCTGATAGCAGCTACACAGCAGTCATACTTCTCTTTAATCTCCACCAAATTATTATTTCAACATACCACCCACACAGCCAGATGAAAAAGCACTGGTAAAAGGGTGTTGTTGTTTTGTTTTTTCCTTCGCAAAAGAAAACCAAGGCTTAGAAGAAAAGCTGAGTCTGTCTCTGTATGTACTAACTCCTCCTTCCGTGTGGAATTTCCCACCAGTAATACCATAAACAGACTCCCTCCAAATATGCTAAAATAAAGTGAACTGAAATTCAGTAGCAGACATAGAATTAGGAACTACTTGTAATCTGGTGGTTACCAAAGAAAGATCAAGAGCTGATAGAATTCAATTTTTCATTTTAGACTATTTAAATTTCTTATTCAATAAAGAATTCACTTTATAAATTAGGTTGCATTTGAATACAGCTTTTCATTTGATTTTGTGATTGAGCTTGATAAGGTTTTTAACTACAAGAGGTTGCTCCCTCATTCCCAAAGAATGGATAATACTTTGAGGAGCAAATACCAGCATGCTATTGCCATTTTTCAAAAGGATTTAGACATCATAACAGATTAATTATTGTTCTGTTCTCCTACTTTAAATGCTTCTACTAAGACCCCCTCTAGCAGGAGACAGAAAATGGTGTCCTAACAGAAAATATTGTTGCTAGGTAAAGGGGCACAAATCTTAGATTACCATGACGGGTTCATAATTTTTTTACAACAAACCACTAAAGGAGAACTATAGAACAGTAACAGAGAAACCAGAAGATATTATTTTTATAAATAGTACATCAGCTTTCATTCTCTCCTCCTGTTTTTCTGCCTTTGGATTACTAAGAACCTTTTTAGGGAAAGAGGCCTAGTATCCACTGTGTATGTTTTATTGACTATTTTTTAAGTAAAACTTCAAAGCAAAAGGATTAGCTGACATATCCTTGGCTATCCTTCCACCAGCCAGCAGACAGAAGCAGGATGGATGAAGAGCACAGCACCTGAGAAGGACTTGGGGGTGTTGAAAGCCAACCATGTTCTCAGCAGCAGGTCAAGGGAGGGGATTCTGTCCCTCTGTTCCACTCTAGTGTGACCCCACCTGCAGTGCTGCTGGACATCTGCCACTGGGTATCCCAACACCAGAAAGATGTGGATCTGCTGGAGCAGCCCCAGAGGAGGCCATGAAGGTGCTCAGGGTGAGGGAGCACCTCTGCTATGAAGACAGACTGGAGAAAGTTGGGGATGTTCAGCCTGGAGTAAAGAAGGTTCCAGGGAGACCTTCCAGTGCCTAAAGGAGCTACAGGAGTGCTGGAGAGAGACTTTTTACAATGGCATGGAATGACAGGACAAGGGATAATGGATTCAAACTGACAGAGGGCAGGTTTAGATACTGAGAGGAAATTCTTTGCTGTGAGGTGCTGAGGCCCTGGCACAGGCTGCCCAGAGCAGTTCTGGCTGCCTCATCCCAGGGAGTCTTCAAGGCCAGGTTGTATGGGGCTTGGAGCAACCTGTTTTCCTGGTCTTTTAAGTCCTGAGCAAAGGGACTGCCTGGCCATGCAGTGTCAGGTTTCTCCAGGGCACCCAAAACCATGTGTAGGATACCAGTAGCTGCTGCTGCAGCTACCTGCAGACATTCATGTCCATCTCTCTGCATGGACATGAGCTTGTTTATCATTGCTCAGAGCCCTCACCAACAGCTAGGCATCCCAATCCATCTTGAAACCAAGCAGAGCAAAGACACTGCATTCATTCTGGACCATCTTCTTTCTTCTTCTGTCCTCATAGCCCTTTCCTCCTGTTCCTGAAAGTGCCAGGATGTCATCCAAGCTGATCAGAGAGGAGAGTGCCTCTGCAGAGGAATGGGAGACATGTCAGGGATGTGCTGTATTTTTGTTTTCTTTGGTGCTTGGGAGCACAACAAGACAAGCTTTATTTTCACCCAGGTATTTGCTGTGTGTATTCCATGAACTGCAGCTCCAGGATGCAGCTGGCCCGCAGCCTGCCTTTCTCCTGCCAGGGATCCTGCTTACCTGGGACCTGAGCAATGATGCTGGGACAGCACACCACGACACTTCCACTCAGTTGGGTCAGTGGGAGAACTGGCATTTGGTTCTGGAAAATTCTGGGATTTCCATGTCTCATTATAAGTAGATATCTATAGTTTGAGTTGGGTTTGTTTTTTTTTTTTTAATTTGTGGTAACAACTGGTCTCTTACAGTATCTTTTTGCCACTTCATTTCAAAATATCTGCAGAGGAAGTCTTTAAAAGAATTCACCACTGTCTTCTAAACAGAGAAAACCAAAGCTCTGACAGAGATGAAATTAATGAAAAGAGACCACAAGAGGAGTCTTTTCTTCCCGCTATCTGACAGCACATGCTACCAAGGCTGGCAGAGAATTATAAAATATTTGCATTTCTTAAAATGTTGAAACCGGCAGGTTTGGCTGTGCAGAAGTTTCATGCAAAAACTTCCCACATTTGGATAGCCTGGAGAGCACAGAGTGTTGTGGTGTCAAGGTCCACCTGCTTCCATTCTGCAAACTCACGCCAGAAAAGCTATCACAGGCATCACTCTCATGCACCACAGACAGACAGACAGACAGACAGACTTCCTGTCCCCAGTGTCACGTGTTAAAATGTGGCCGTGCCACCCCAGCACCAGGTGAAGCTTCACTATCTCTTCTTCCACAAGTAATTCTATTTACAAAATGACTGAAGCTGCCCATGTCAGGATAAAAGACGATGGAAGGGATATTTTTTAATGTTGAAGAATCTTTCCAACTTATATGGTTGTTTCACAAATGCATCTTTAGAAAGTGCAGTCCCAGCACCAAGGAGGGCAAGGAAATTGTGCTTGGAAAACAGGACTGTAAGTTCATTAAGTGAAAGTGAACTGCTGAACACAGAACAAAATCCCAGGTGTCTACAGGAAGACCAATTTATAGGAAGATATGTTTATACTAAAAAAAAATGTGCCAGAACTCAAAAGTCAGTGTTTTCAAGGGTGATTTCCAGTAGATTTTTCTGTTGTCTTTATGATGGAGTAAGAGGATCTGAAACACTGCTGGGAAAGCAAGGGGGAAAGCTTGGATTTTTTCTCCTTGGGATGTACACTAGAAACCTCAAGGAAGACCATACTTCCTTTTTCAGACTGCATCAGGGAATTTATCTGAGAAAAAGTGGAGCAACTATCTCAAAATGTATGTCCCACTAAATCTTTCAGTTTAATTGAAGGCTGAATGTCATACCTTCATCAGGCATTTTCCTTTCTCCAAAATATTAGCTCGGGAAGATATGGTACCTAGGGACATGGTTCAGTGGTGAACTTGGCAGCAACAGGTTAATGTTTGGTCTGGATGATCCTAGAGGTTCTTTCCAACCTAGATGGTTCTAGTCAATGATTCCAGAACCCCTCAAGACTCAGAGGAGATGCCTCAAAAAAGACATCAGAGGTAACCATCCAACCACAGGAGATGGTTCCACAGCCTGGCCACTGCAGAGTGGAATCATCACCCAGCTCACCACCCACACATGAGCCTCAGTCTCCCCACTGGGGGTCAGTGACATAAAGGAAGTGGAACAAAAGAAGAAACAGGTTATTGCAAAGCGGAGCCTGCCCAGCTCTGTGAGCTCCCTCACCGAGGTGCAGTCAGGTGGACACAAAAAGTCTGGCAAAGGTCCACAAAAACCAGTTGTACACAGAGGTTCTGCAGAGAGACCTGCTGCTGGCAGGAGATGTGCATCCCACTGTTTGCTGAGGCTCATGTCATGCAAGGTTCACCCACAGGAAGTCACAAAGCCCTCTGAAGTCTTCTTTTTTTGAGAGAATCTGAGCAACAGAGCACAGAGCTCACAACTCCACCCTCTGCGACTTCTCCATCACACAGCTGAAGTTCAGATCACTGGCTCAGGGACTGGTTTGCCCTAGACAAAATCTAGCATGCCCATGGTGATTCCAGCTGTACACATCAGGGAATTCTCAGTGCAGAAGAACCCCAAGGTGAAGCAAGTTACCCATTTTGATAAAGAGAGACATCTTTTTGAACCAAAGGGCTCACAATCCTGAGTGTCCATGTGTGATTGCAGACCTCCACAACACACCATGCTCAGGAGAAAACCCAGGACATGAAGTCCTGTTCCCCATGAAACCTGCCAGCCTGTTTTGTTGTCCTCTTGCCTTTTTCCTCCCCCTCCTCCTCCATTCCATTTCCTTTTCCTGTGTGCTTTATATGGCAGCCCCTGTACGTGTAAATCATTAAATCAAACCATTTACAGAGCATTATTTTCTATGTTATCTCTGTTCTGCAAAACGTTTCCTGCTTTCCTGTCTGCGGCATTTCTCTAAGGTGCCCCTCAGCACTGAGCCCCAGTGCAGAGGTGGCAGGGTCACCCACAGGCGCCTGCCAGCTCTGTGACATCCTCCCTTAGCAGGGCACCAGCTTCCTAAAGCCACCAACCTTCAGGNGTTGCCTACAAAAGAAGATGCATGACTGCACAAAATTGTATTCCTGGATAATCTTTTGCATTATATGACAATGACTGCATTCAGTTGCAGGTGGAGGAAGGAGAGGCAGATGAGCTGACATTTCCTCCATTTGTAGGTTCTTGTTGGTCATGACCAGGGGAAGATAACGTTAACACAGAGCATTTTCATACACAGTGGAACAGAGAAATATCCTGCCAGCTTTTCTCTTGATAGTTTCTACACAAAAGAAAAGGAGAGTGAAAAACTCAAGTCTAAAAGTCTTTCAAATCCATTGGACCCCATAAGTCTTCCAAAGTTATTTCTGTTCACTGGTCACTCATGCACAAGCAATGTCTGTATCACAGTGCTGTGAAAATCCTGTGAAAAAATTCTGTGTTATGCAGAACTGAGTTAAAACAAGGCTGGACCCTTTCCTCTCATATTCTTTGGACAGTCACTGTACTCCAGTAGTAAAATGATGAAGAGTGCATAGAAGACATCTTATATGCAGCTTAACTTCTTTAACATGCTACCTTAAAGGCAACTAGCTAAATAGAACCCAGAAATTAAATGGCAGAAAGAAATATTCTCAAAATGCCCAATCTAAACTCATTGAGGTGAAAAGAAACATTTCCATTTTCTTCAGCTGGATTTGGCCAGAGAGTTTCTACACTCTACTTTAAATGGTTCTTCATGTGGTATTTTTTCACTGCCTAGGTAGGACACCAGAACAACACAGCTAAGGCCAAAATTTATATTGCTGTACTGCTTGCATTATCTCTCCTGAAAACAGAGTAAACTTACTTGAAATGTTTGGTTTGGTTTTGCTGCCCACAGAATGTCTAGCTCTGTGTTCATCTCCAGTCACAGAAGATCTTGTCAAAAGTTCTTGAAAGCATCTTCCAACATGAAATCTTGGATCAGTCGTCATCTTGCAGGGAAATGGTTGTGGGTGATGTCATTTGGGCTGCACTACTGAGAGAAGCATGAAGAAGATAAATAGTAATATTTTTCAAGTCTGACTGAAAGATCAAGGGCCAGAGATGTGTCACCTTTCATTTCTCTATGGAGGACTAAAGTTGTTATTTTTGGTTTCGGGGGTTTCCCCCGGCCCGGCTGGATGGGGTCAGAGGCTCAGACCCAAGAAGCCGTAGCGGACCCAGAGAGGTGATCCCGTGAGGAACCGTCTCCCAGGGGGTCGTGGCTTCTCTCAGCCTTCGGCCGGGGTTGCCTGCAGAGGATGCCTGGCTCAGCAGCCATCAGCTCTTAGTGCAGAGATTTCAGCTTGGCTCTGCAAGGCAGAAACCCCCTTTTGCTAGGCCCGGATAGAGAGAGAGGAGGAAACTCTCTGGTGGTTCCGCAGAAGCAGCTTTATTATCGCATCTTCCACGAAGGGGTGACCAGAGAAGGATCCTCTCCGACTCGGGGCAAAGGGGTCTCTTTTATGGGGTACAGAGGTGGGCGTACAAGGGTAAGAAACCAATGGGTATTAGGGTATTTTACATACAGTTTCCTAGAGGATCTTAGATCTATCTTTTCTAACTAAAAAGGCTCTTTGTTTCCCAAGAGGGGCCTGGAGGGGGATAGTGCTACCTCCTTATCTCCAGGCCTCCCTGTCAGGGCAGGGAGTTTGTCAGACCCCGTACATTTTGAGATGTTGCAGATGAACTTATCTAAACAAGGCCTTCCCGCCAAGACAGGGGCTTGTCAACCCCTACAGAGGACCACGCAATTTTCAAAATTTCATCATACAATCCAGCTGAAAAATGCAAATGTGCCTCTATCCTAAACCCAGCACTAGGGAGAGAATAATCAGGCAGGTACTTGACCCCACAGCTGATTGCAGCCAAATGGGAGCTGTGAACTGGTACATTACAAATCCCACGGAGGAGCCCACTGGTCTCCATGAAAACTCCAGTTCTTCAGGTCTAAGAGCATTCTGCTCTTTTCTATTCCACGGCTCTGAATGAAGAATGGTCATGTACAAAGATAAATCAGTTCTAGTAATCTCAGAAACATTATTCCTTCATTCTTTGTGTTTTCCTTTGGGTTTGATTTCTACACTGAGAAGAAACAAGATGAAATCTTGTGTTTGAGGCAGTGCACAGACTGGTTCTAGCACTATGTCCAGTCAGGCTGAGCTAGTACAGACAGAAATTTTACCTATTCTCCTCCACAGATGGAAACCAGCTTCAGCCTCTTCCTTTGCAATTCCTTCTGCTTCCTGAGAATAAATTGCTTTTTTTGGAAAGACCCATCCCCAGAAACTTTCTCCAGCAGAACAGAACCAAACTTTTTCACATCAGAACGAAAGTACATACCAAGTATTTCTTTAATTTTCGGAAGAAATGTTTCACTTCCAATACAGACACCAAAAGTTAATTCAGTTCTCTGCTTTCCTCAGGTTGTCACCCAGATCCATCCTGTCCAACCCGAGCCCTCAGCAGCCTGCAAGCGCTGACAGACCCTCCTGAGGCCCTGTAAGCACCTCACTGCAAGTGGAATTGGTAGAAGTTGATGCAAAAGTTACCTGAAAACTCAGTAAACCTGGCCTTAGCAGACTTTCACTGAGTGAAACACTGCACCTGCAAAAACACATAGAACAGGTCCCACAAACAAGGTCTAGTCTGGCAACACATCGAGACCTTCTTCCTCCTTCACATAAAGTCTGAAGCAGGGCACTTTGGAAAGATCATATGCCCCTTCTTATCAATGCCCTTTGCTATTAAGGAACTACTGCAACTGAATTCTTCTTAGTCTAGAACGTGCTCAAACCACCATCTAATCTTTAGCATTCTCACCCTTTCCTATCCCAACTGGCCAACCAGAATAGGCTCTCCCACCTATCACCACTCCCTTTATTGGGCACTAACACTCCTTCCCATTTTTCAATACTCAGCCAATTCACACATATTCAGGTGAATTCATGTGTCACACCCAGAGGGGGGTGTTACCTCCCCTGCAGAAATACGGAATAAGCAGCTCCCGCAGGAGCCCCAGGGCTGGGGGCAGTTCATCGGTCCCTTGGCCCTCCAGAGCACGTTTGTGCAGTGATTAAGGTGCATGCCTAGAGCAGGAGCCCAAACAAGAGTCAGGCAGTCACAAAAGCAACCTCCCACCCCTGTACAAGTGACAAAATTTGACCTCAAACACTTCAAATTTTAAGACTGCTTCTCCTTTTAGGTGCTCTGCTGATACTGAAAGCAGCCTCTGCTTCCTGTGTGCTCCCAGCCAAAAGTGAGACACTTGGGGATGAAGTTGTGCCCACAGAGCTTCTTTTAGCTCACAGCATTTAGGGCTGCACGTGGTATCGTCAGCTACTGCCGGCAGTTCTGTCGGAGCAGCCTCTGAGCACAGTACGAGCTGGAGCACTCCATCGTCTTCTCTGTGAAAACCAGGGGGAAAAAGGAAAAAAAAAAAAGGTAAGTATTCAATCTCTGAGTCAAGGCATTGCTTCTATTTAGCAACAGTTTCCTTTGTTTTGTTCTGGTCACTGTTTTTCCATGCCGAGTGTTTGTGCTCAAGAATTGCAGAATGTGCTGATGTTTCACCATAGTCTAAATCTCCTTGTGATTGATAAAGTTGCTGGGTCTGTATTAATTAATTGCAGTTGATGCAGACCTTCCTACCTGTCTTCCTTACAAATTCCCTTTCCTATAGAAAAGGTATTTCTCTTAGAAATCAACTTTAGTTCTAGTCAGAGATAGATGATTGTTAGGATTGAAGGATTTTGGCAGAATAGAGGTTGCTGTGAAGTTAGCTTTAGCTATTACTGGAGTGCATGAGGCATGAAGAGAGAATTTTAATAGAAATATGAATGCTGGGTTTCTTTTGAGGAGAATTCACATCCAGCCTTTCCTCTCATTCTTTTTTGTTGGAAAAGGAAGGCAGGCATTTAATTGTCAAGTTTACCTGCTGGTCTATAGCGACTAATTGGATACACTACATTCCTTCTTTTTCTCCACCTTTTATTCATCAGCACTGCTGATCTCTGGCACTCAGGAATGTGGAGACTAACTGGTGTTAAAATTAACTTTTTTTTTTTGTCGAATATTTCCAGAGTTGACTACTTTGCCGATGACCAAGGAGCATCTGGGTTTATTTTAAACCTTTCCTTCTCATAATTCCATTTAGATCTGCTGCTGCCTCTAAACTGGCAGCTCTTTAACTTCCAGTAACTTCATTGTGGGGAAGAGGGGTGTACAGGAAAAAAAAAAAAAAGGCAAAACAAGACCAAAAAAAAAAAAAAAACAACCCACCACTTATTCTGCTCCTTAGTATGTAATGGGCAAGACTGATTTTCTTCCAATGTGTTTTCCAAAGTTCTGTACACAGGACACTATATTTAAAGAAGTCTCAGAGTTTGAATTGGGCACCCCTCTGTTCAGATTTCTGCCTGAAAATGCAGACAGCTCTTTCAGGTTCAGCATTTCCCAAGCCTCTTGGGGAGACCTTGATCACACAGCTTCACCGTGATCACACAAGTAGCACTGCTGTCAAGTGTCAGGACACTTTGGGAAATATCTACTAACTGGGTAGTAGACCCTAAGTGTCCCAAAAAGAGATGCTCATTGTGGTAGATGTATAAAGAGCCAGAAAAGATCAGAGATGAGGATTCACACAAAACAACACAGATTTAGCAGAAGTGAGTGGGCTTACAAAGACGTCAGAGATGTGTGTACATGCAAAGGGCAATCTTTGAGTGTTAGTTTTTGATGGTATCACTAAAGTCGTAAGGGGGGAGCCCTGGTGCTGGTATGGGAGTAGGGAGCTACAGGAGATGACACAGATGTGAAAAAGGAAAATGAGAGTTCTCCAGTAGTTGAGAGCAAATCGTAGGACGAAAAGGAAAAAGAAATTGTGTTTCATGGTAAATAGAGAAGGAGAAAATATTTGTGTCTAAGTTCAGAGCACAGTTAAATATAATTTGTAGGCATTCTGTTAAAAATAGGATTGTTTCAGTAAAGATGGCACTGTGGTTTTCACAAGGCTTTACAAATCCTGCTTGCTGTGATACATTACTTTAGACAAAAGTAAAATAGTTTTGAGATGAAACTAGTTAGACTTGTAAGTAACGGCCATTGTCAGTGAGCCCAAGTCTGACAGGTCCTGAAATTATTTTGGGCAGTTCTTTGCTTTCTTTTTCCCCAGCAACATCTTTAGTACTGATGATACCCCAGCAGTGCAGCTCCCATGTCACAGCAGTTTCTGTAGGGACCCTCAAGGGCAGTGCCAAGACCCCCACCAGGGAGAGTCCATCTGCTATCACAAGGTCAAAACTCAACACTATCTTTGCATTTTCCTGCTCCTGGCAAAGAGAAACCATCGTATCCATGCTCACTCTTTGCAGCAGAGTTAACTCATGCTCTGACTGGGGGAGTTAAGAGGGATGAAAGAGACAAACACATTGGGGGGATGCAGAAAGAGCCTGTGATCCCTGTGAGTGTTATCACTGCAGTGAAGGTGTCAGTGCAGAAAGAGGGAAGGCTTGTGAATTTGGGAGTCTGATCACATGTGTTTGGCCATGAATAAATATTCTCTTCAAGTGTCACTGCCTCGTGGCATTGGACACTTGCCTCTGGTCCAGCATCCTCTGGCTTCCAGGAGCTTGAGCAACAGAAGAGGTATGATTTACCATTTGTGAATCTTCTAGGGCAGCAGTAGTTTGAAAACCTCTGCCTTGGGACAGAGGGAGGAAAAGCAGCAGCAGGATGGTGAAAGGCAGGAAGGAACTGTGGCAGTACAGAGACCACAGACAGGGAAAGACAGACTCAGGTGATGACAGGCTGCAGGAGATGACCAGGCCAGCAGCAAAGGACAGAGCCTGGGCAGGACTCAGCACTGACAGGCCAACAGCACCCAGGACCACACTGTGGTCAGACACAACCCTTTACTATTAATAAAAACAAATGAAGACGTGGGAAACAGGCAGAGACATTGGCCAGCCACCATTCACAGCCAACTTTAAGTAAGCAAAGCCACATACCACAAGGTAGGGTAACTGAATGGTCACTAAAACTCACATTGACTCTGCCACAACACTGCCCTGTTCTTGTGTGGCAGCAACAGAGGCTCCATAGGAGCACAGAGGGGCCAGCTAAGGGATGCCACAAGCCATAGGCCTGGCCATGCCGCTCCCAGGCTGACCATCTTGCCTACCCTGGAGGTGATGAGGTCCCACCTTCACAGGTCTGCAAATGATGCTCCTTCTAGCAGGAACAAGACTTTCTCTTGGCCACAGGGTGGCTGTGGTTGTCCTCTGCTTGCTCAGGACTTGAAGGCTTTTCTTAATGCCTTGCATTGGTCCAGCTGTCACACATGGCCACACACTGGTGTTCACTGAAGGGTAAAATGTATGAACTCAGTCCAGACACCTCCAGCAACTCCAGCTGAACAGTGGCCACTCCAGAGATGACTTTGAGTCACAGTAGTTTGGGGGGGACATGGCTCTAGACTGGCTTTCTGTGGCTCTTAGTGTGTTTCTAACAGCAGGTGCCAAAGGTTTGGCAGGAGTCTCCTGTTTGAAGGCCTGGAGGCCAAGAATAAGCAGGAAGAAAACTACAAGTAGCTGCTGGGGAAATCCTAAAATCTAAAGGATAACAGAGCATCCCTTTTTAAGGGGTACACCCGTGGGTTTGGACACAGGTCTTGGTGCTTCTTTGTTCAGCTGTTTGAAGCTAGATTTTCTTTAAACCTGGCAGTGAGACACATTCACCTCTAACAGTGTGCCAGCATAGCCAGACCTCCTCATCTTGTTAAAACAGCCTGTTCCCTGATATCCCAGCCTGTTCTCCAAAATCCCAGCTGCTCTTTTGGGAATCCAGCACAATATCCATCCACTTGTAAGCCCCTAGTGCCAAACTGCTAGGATTTGCAGCCAGCATCCCTGAGTGCCCTGATACAGGAGAGAGGAATGGGAATCATGGCTCTCATCCTCTTCTTCTAAAACTTTGTAGTTCCAGCACAAGCCAGTGAGAAAGTTTGGTCAGCTGGGTTATCAAATGAGCCACTTCTTTTACAGAAGCCATATACAATTAGACCCCACTGCCAAGGCCACCAATTAAGCTGCAATAGCTTTAGGCAGTCATTGAGCTCAAGTGCCTGATGGTTTCAGGTGTGAAGAAGAGGGTGTGAAGCAGACCCACTCTCAGCTGCTCACTTTCACTGCCACTGCTCCAACATCTTCACTTTCCTCAGCCTTTTCACTTGGCAGGCTTTATAGTCTAGCCTCAAATCTATGACAGCTTTTCTGGGCTTCTTGATGCTTCTCCTGGCCATGGAGCCATTCCTCTGGCTTTGGGATCTTTTCCACACAACCTGGTAGGTACCAGGGAGCAAATCTGCCCTGCAACAGCTGCACTCTGGTGCTCTCAGGGACAGCTGAGAAACTTTTGTTTGGTCCAAAGTCCCAAAATCATGCCTCACAGCCTTTGAATCGTGAGACTGGAGAGAAAAGTCCCCTGTTACAGGTGAATTTTGGGGTCTATTTTTCACCTGTGAACTTCCCCTGCCTACAATGTATGACATTTAAGTAGTTTAACCCACTTTTATATATGTTGAATAATGTGGTCTTAAACCTAGTATGAGGATCTTTTATCAACATATTTCTCTCCCACCCACCAGACATTCTTCTCCCCTGAGCAGTCCCTCTCCAAGTAGTGTAACACGGCACTGGGACACCCAGATCAGGGAAGGATCACCTTAAACTGGGGCCTTTGTCAAACCTGAATTATGACAATTCCCCTTAGTAATACCACAGCTGCTCATTTAGGCAAACTAGCACATTTAGTACTACTGTGGGATTTCTAGATTGTGGAAAGGAGGAAGTGGATATGTGGATTCATGTAAAAACCTGCACATAGGTATTTAAAAATCTACGTTCATTGAGAGTTCACATCTATGAACAGTGTTATCATGAGGTAAATCAAGTATTTTTCCCTTGTCAGGAAAGATTGCTGAGCTCCTCCCCTCCTGAAAGGCAATTAATAACTTCTGTCTTCTACTAAATATCATCTTTATTTTAATATCTTTATAACACTGCTTATATCTGCATTATAGCTCACATCTGCAGTATAGAATTAAATATTAAAGCTATATAACTAATCCCCAGGTCTTGCTGCTTTCAGCCTACAAATGCCTCATAATTTGTTTTAACCAGCCCTAGTCAAGAGAGGGGTTACCTGCTTCACCAGTGGAAGAATGATATTTTAGGATAGAGTTGTGCCCAGGCTGGATTCCAGGATAGCTTTAAAACACTTTGTTTCTAAACAGAGTTTTGAAACCATATAGTGTCAAGATTATATATTCAAATATTATATTTAGCTTTGAAATGATGCTGCTTGAAAATACATGGGTTTATGTTCAAATTTCAAATTGTACAGCTTCAAATCCCGCTGTGTTGTGTGTGTCAGTAAAAATGATCAGTCTGGTGGGTAACCAAGTTGAGCCATGGCTGATTCTGCTTTTTATGCTGAGATTTGCTTATAGGAGTGACTTCCTCTACTAATTTGTTTATTAATAATGGCAAAAAAACCCAAAACAAAGAAAAGCACTGACTTACTGGGCAAATAGGCCATGATCTCTTTCTATTCAAAGACACCATGAGCATTTTTCCTACTTTCAGGAACAGCAAAGTAAATAATCCATGGCAATTTCTTACCTTCAAGTTAAGAGACACAAAAGTTTATTTGTTGATTACTTACAGGCAGGCAGTGTAAGTTCTGCAAGGGAAGGAGAAGCCCAGGTTCAGACACTGGAGGAGGGACATTGCTGGTGATGAGCAGTGTAGGTGGCATAAATGTCACATCTGGGAACTGATGTGTTTCAGTATTAGATTTGAGTGTCCAGCTGACATCCTGCTGGCACTCTTGTGTCAAATACTTCCAGCACCATATTCTAGTGCAGAAAACACACAAAATCCCTCAGGAGAATCTTGTACCCTCTTTCACTGAAAGCTGATCTATGCATTAAGACATGCAGGTGGTTTTCATCTACAGATATTGGAGACAGGAAAAAAAGTGTGAAGGAAAATTTTGTTTAATTTTAACCATCACAGCAGCTTTTTGAATTGTTCCTAATATCTACATAAATGCCTCAAAACTTTCGGCAGTAACAATAATCTCTGGCAGAGATGGATGATATTAGAAAAATATTAGAAAATAAAAAATATATTAATTAATGTGCTGTTCTCATGTAATTGTAATCATGTTTTGGATTTTATTTTGTCCTTTTTTTTTCTTCTGCCCCTGTGTATCTCAGGTGAGTTAATGCAATGGTTTTCAACCAGTCTCTGTCCAACTACTGTGCTTTTTTGACTTATCCTTCTCTTCCTTGTAGCCATATCTGTAGTTTTCATTTTTTCTTTTTTTCTAATGGGAGTTATTTTTACCACTCCAACTTCTCCTTTGGAAATTTAAACAGTTTCACATAAGCAGTTCATACACAAATAACAAAACAAAACAAAAAAAAAAGCAAAGTAAAGCCTTTTGCTCTCCTGCTTGTTTTCACTTCCTTTTTTTTTACACTTTGGTGTAACTGAAAAGACTTTTCTTGAGAAAAGATTAATTCAACAGGGCCAAATGAGCAGCAGGAGCTGCTGCATTTTAGGAGTAAGAAAGATAATTATCTCTTTGTCTAACAGTGTGGACACAACACAAGAACATCAGAAATGGAAGAGTGTAAATACAGAGCAGGCATGCAGCAAATTTTTAGCAGATTACCCCATCTTCCAGTGATTTGTGCTCAGGTGCTTCCTGAGCCAGAGGTGATGTCTCTGTCCTGGAAGATGAGATGTTTTGCACATCCTGAAGGTGAGAAACATGCACATGATAACTGCAGTTTGTCTCATGCAGTGACTCTCACAGAGCAAGAAGCCTCAGAGTGCTGACAAAAATGCATTGAGCTATTGATGCAAAACTCAGCCAGTACCTTCTGTAACACCTAGTTATGGTTGGTGAGACCTAGCATATCAGGATAGGCCACAGAAAGGTGAAAACAGTTACTTTGGAGAGGCTTTGCTCAACTGAAAGATTCAGGGTAGATAAGATAACTCATTGGAACTGTTTGTGTCTCACAAATGCATTCTTGGATATTGCTCATCCTCATTTCATAAATGCTTGAAAATTGCTGGGTGTGATAAATCTCTTGAGTTCTGGTTTTGAAACCAAAACTGATCATCAGAAATATTAATAAAAAATGGTGTATAGTTTTTTCAGTTGTGTAATTATTACTGTTTTTCATTTGAATTAATATTTGAGATGCAGGTTAGCCTCCACATCCCAGAGGAAGACTGAACTGGGAATCAATCTTCTGGGCTGAGCCAAGCATCAAACCATTAAACTCTAAAGGTCTGAGAAGAAGATATAAATGTGCTTTCAATTGAAGAGAGGTGTAGAGGCACAGAGAAATTGACTTTAGTCACAGGGTGGATTGTGGTGTTACTTCCTTCCCCTTAAGCATGTGTCAACACAAGGGGCAATGTCACCAGGAGAAATTTCACAAATTGTCTGCTAAGTGCTGCTTTGTGATCTTCATTTTGAGGGGGAAACCCCTCTGCAGGCCTGGAGAACTGAGTGAAGGCAAGCGAAGCTCCCAACTGTGGGTGGATGCAGTGGCCAGTGGAAGAAGACTCTTCCCTGGACAGGGCTGAGAGCCTGGAGAAGGTGAGGAGTGGAGCAAATGGTGGTCTCCTCTCCTTCCCAATATGAGACTGGGACTTGGAGCATTCCTACTGGGCAGGATACAAGCTCCCAAGCTGACAGGCTAAAGCTTCAGGACAGTCCTTCAGCACCTTCTTTTTCTCTAGAGTGTAAATCCACACCTGTGGATGCAGTTTGTCAGCTGAGGCATCAAGCTTGGAGACTGACAGACCATTTAAGGGGGAAGGTCTCTTTGGCTCAGCCCCAGCTCTGTGGCTTAGTCCACATGCCAAACACCAAAGAAAAATGCCTACTCCAGGCAGGTAGCTTAAAAAGCCACAGACATCTCCTTCCTGAGGTTCCCTCCCTGATGCTGAGCATGGGAAGGGGACTCAGAGCAAAAGTGGGAGGGGAAGAGGCAAGACAAACGTTGGGAGCCATGTGTTGACAGAACTCTTCTACCGCTTCCTGCCCTGCACCACCACTGACTGCTCTGGGGGAAGCTGTACAGAAAGGAGAATATTCAGACAAGCACAGGATCAACAGAAGTGTGCAAAGCCAGGAGGAGGGGGAGAGAGAGCACTCTCAACCACTCCTGAAGGTGTTTTTATTGAGGTGGGTGGGTGGTAGACAAACTGATAAGTAAGTGAGGTGGTGTGTGACTTGTGCCATGTCCCTGCCCTGGCTGTCACCATCTGCCTGACTATGAGCTGTATTCACCTGTTGTGCTTTGCCATAGAAGGGGACATCTCCAAAACCCTCTGGTGTGCAGGGGTACAGCAGCTCTCACATCAGTCAGCCATGCCTGAGTGGAGGACAAGCTGTTGTATGGCAGCTCACAGATGAGGTCTGGGCAGAAAACCACTGCTGACCCTGAAATCAAGCACCCTTTTTATCCCCTCTGCACAACAGTTAGGTAGGCAGCCCAGAAAAGACCTCTCCTCCTCCACCAAAGGTGACAGATGCTCAGAGGCAGCAAAAAACCCATCACCACCAGCCCTTATTGCAACCACTGTGTTTGTAAGTTAGCACCAGCTTAACCACCCTCTGGGTTAAGAATATCCTACCTAAACTTCCCAGGCCATTCCCTCGGGTCCTGTCACTGGTCTGAGTACTGTGCCACCTGTTCCATACAGCAGTGAGGATTCTCTTCTCCAGTCATTATTAAGATGGGAAAATACTGAATATAGCTTTTTTTTCAAATACATCTAAGCTGTCCTACAGCTTCATATTCACCTACCTTACTTTTGTAGGCTGATCCTCACATGACATTTTGGGTACAAGTGATACATGGCATGAGGAATGATGGGGGTTTTAGCATTTACACTGTGATTTTAGAATGGGAACTGACAGAAAGGAGATGGATGACTTTATGTCCAGGGACAAAACTTCAAATCCTTCTTGAGAGAGCTTCCACAGACCCACCAGACTCCAGTCCAACTCTCAGTGGTGGAGGGATGTGACCCTCTCTTTCTCACTTCCTGCCTCCTTCCTGAGGCACTTTTCACACATCCCCCATCCCACTTGCTCTACTAGCATGTCAAGTTGGCACCTATGGGACCATAATCTTCTCTGACATATTTTTAAGTGATGCAATGCTAACTTTCCATCTTGTCTTCTGATTCTCAGGAAACACCAGCTGGAAAATAATAATGGGAGATTGTCTAAACAAAAGTCATATTCCCACTTGCCCAGGATTTCCCTACAAAGGCAGCCAGACACTTCTGGTTACTGTTTACAGCATCGTTTTTGGTATTGGCCTTCCAGCAAATTGCTTAACTTCTCTGCTTACGTTTGTACAAATCCAAAGGAATAAAGTAGTTGCCATCTACATTTTCAGTTTATCATTGTGTGAGATGATGTATTTAAGTACCTTGCCTTTCTGGATTATCTATGTGCAAAATGGGCACAACTGGACCATGGGTGAGACTGCTTGCAAAATAACAGGATTCATCTTTTTCTGCAATATCTACATCAGCATTCTGCTTTTGTGCTGCATCTCTGTGGATCGCTACGTGGCACTGGTGTATTCTTTGGAATCAAGGGGGAGAAGAGGACAGAAAAAGGCCATCATAATAGTCTGTTTTGTCTTTACTGTGGTTGCAGCAATCTACAGTCCAGTATTTACCATGAAAGATGATGGGAAAACCTGCTTTGAGACAGTGCCCCTTAACACATTATTGGCTTCTTTCAGCTTTGCTAGATTCCTATTTGGATTTGCCATACCCTTCACAATCCTCATTTTTACAAACTACAGAATTTTCCAAACTACAAAAAGAAGCAGCAGCCTGACTTGCCACCAGAAAGCAAAAGTGAAATATTTGGCTATTGCCATTATTGTTATTTTCTTGATCTGCTTTGCTCCATATCATGTGGTGCTCATAATGAGAGCCATATACTTTATATTTCATCAGGACTGCCCATGTCCATTTGAAAAGGAGATATATTCAATTTTTACAGTGTTTCTGTGTTTATGCACTGCAAACGGTGTTGCCGATCCAATCATCTACGTGCTGGTCAGTGAAAACGTCAGAGAAGACTGTTATAGGAACCTAAGAAGATGGAGATTGAACTCATCCAAGCTAAATTCATCCATTAATCACAATACTGGGAGCAGAAAACTGGAAACGCTAAAAGAATCAGAAGAAGGGGACCAAAGGATAGAAAACAAAGAAAGAACAGATCCATCCAACATTCAGAATGCCTGCACTAATGGCAGAGGCCAGGAAAGTGGCAGGTAGCTTGTAGCTGCTGGAACATGTAAGAAGTTCCCAATGCCAGCTGCAGGACACAAGTCCTTACATGCTGACATTACTTTGCATGTCCTGCGTGGGCCAGCAACTCCTTGAGGGCGCTATGGGAGCAATAATTCATCTTTATTTGTTTCCTATAACAAACTTTGCCCACCAGTATCATTGGTGAAAATACTGCTTTGCTAAGGATATGTGGAAAAAACTAAGTAATTTACTTTGACTCAAATTGGGATCTTAAAAGCTTTTTTTTTTGACTGACTCATTTTCCCTTATGAAATGAAACCAGTTTTATCTTCTGAGCAAAATTAAAAAAAAAAAAACACTGCTGAGGAGAATAATGTACTATTCTTATGGCTGACATTTTTGCTTCTTTAGGAGGTACACATTCAGATTCTCATACATGTGCTCTGCTGTTAACGTTTGTGGTTAACCAGTGGAAAATATTAAAAACGACTAAGTCCTTCAGCAAGAGCCTTGAACGTTTTCCTCGTACTTCAGTGTGTGGCCTCAGCTACATCCCACACTTCAGGAGAATTAGAGGGCAAAACAATGGCCTGATAACACAGACCAACAGTACTGCTGCTGCAGTAGTCAAGACCCTGCACTGCCCTGAAATTCTTAAAACGTACAATTCTAATGCTTGGTAGTTTACAATTAGTAAACTTTACTTGTTTGGCAGTCAGATCTAGAAAGCAATGAAATATATAGAAAATATATACATTTCCAAGTGGAGACGGGGACTGGTTTTAAGCCATCTCAAAATCTTTGTTGAACTTATGTTTCATTTCTGACTAAGCTAACCCATCCCTTTTGTTATTGATCCCACTTTTACTGTGTAGGAGTCTGTAGAAGATGTGGGTAGGCTCATAGATGGTATGGAAGGTTGGAAGTCTGGAGAGCACAGTCCTTCCTCCCCACAGCTGGGGAACTCCCTCAGTCATGCTGAGGAAAATTTCATTGTTGCTGCTGCCACTTTTATGATGAATAACTTATGGATAGTAGTTCTTTGTGTCTTCAAACAAGAACTTAAAAAATAAAAATTCTACAAATCTGGCAATATTTATCTAAGCAACTTCTTCATATTTTTATGAGATTTAACAGACAGAATCAATTTGAGTACAAGTTTGTAGAGTGTTTCACAGCATCATTCCATTTTGTCTGTGGTGTTGTGTTTCTGTGACACGCTGAAATTGTTAATGATGTTGACATTTCTGCATTGATTTAATATTAACCAGTCTTAATGTAAATACAATACTTCTCATTGTCTTAAAATTGCCATAGATATTTCTGTATATTATGTTTTATTCTTACATATTTTTACACTTTTGGAAAGAACCATTATGCCAAAATTATATATCCTCAATATATTGGATTTATTACATATTTAATTTTTTAATTATTTAATGACTCCTCTGGTATTTATCTATAAAAAGTCCTCAAAAGTAGTCCACATAATACTAAACAGGAGGTTGTTTTTTTGGAAAAACATGCAATTTGGTTGTGGTGCTAATTAACAAGTTCTGGATTTCTATTTTTATATACATCCAGAGATCAAATTCTCTAAGGCATCAAGGAGAGGCCTTCAAAGTGCTGAATATCTGTAACTTTCTGTTGCTAGAGAATTCCTCAGCAGCAGAACACAGCTCATAACAGCCCCTGCCAGCCCGAGCACTGGTGACTCATCTCTGAAGATGCACATGCAAACTGCTCCAGCCTCAGGATTTTCATCATCTGAATGCAAACTCTGATGAATAATAGCAGTGAGTTTAGAAGAAACAAGAGGTACAGGCTTCTGAACTGATTGAAATGAATGCAAGTTAGATATTGACCTTGATCAATTAAACCTCTCGATGTTTTTCCTCAGATAAAAAGTGAGTGGTGAGGGAGGGGATTGTCTCACTCTGCTCTGTGCTGATGCAGCCTCACCTCAAGTCCTGTATGCAGTTTTAGGAGCCACAATATAAGAAAGACATTAAGCTATTAGAGAACAACCAAAGAATGGCCATGAGGATGGTGAAAGCTCTGGAGGGGAAGCTGTGAGGAGTGTCTGAGGTCACTTGGTCTGTTCAGGGTGAAGACTGAGGGGAGACCTCATCATGGTTTACAGCTTCCTTACAGTGGGAGTCCAAGGGGCAGGCACTGGTCTCCTCTCTCTGGTTACAGTGACAGGACCTGAGGGAAAGTCCTGAAAATTAAGTCAGAGGAGACTTAGGTTAGATGTTAGAAAAAGATTCTTCACCCAGAGGGTGGTTGGGCCCTGGAACAGGCACCCCAGGGAAGTGGTCACAGCAGCAACCCTGACAGAGTTCAAGAAGTGTTTGGACAACACTCTCAGGCCCACTCTGTGGTTCTTGGGTGTCCTGTGCAGAATCAGGAGTTAGACTTGATGATCCTTGTGGGTCCCTTCCAACACAGGATATTCTATGACTCTGTGAACCAACACTGGAGCTCAGTGCTGTAGATGCAGGGGACAGGAATTATCAAGGTCTCATGCAACAGCTGCAATTCTTCTGCCTTACTGAAGTTGGATGCTATTCTAAATTACTATATCATTATCCATCTTCTCTTAATGAAAATCGTTGGAGATTCTTTGTTCAGACACACTCTGAACTAAAAACTTTAGCAGTGACAAAGACTTGTGCAGCCTGATCTGACTTTAAAATTTACCTAGATAATCTCCAGATGTGCTTTCCAAACTAAAATATTCTGTGATAGATTACTGAAGAGGTTAGGGGCTTTGTACCAAGCAATGTATCCACATGGGAAAACTGCAAATTCTGACTTCTTTGGATAAAAAGAAAAGCAGTTTTATGGCTGAGTGAGGGGATTCCAGGCTGTTGAAATATCCCATCAGATAAAGTGACCGTTCCTTATTTGATAATTCAAGCACACGATCTGTTTTGTCAGACAGTATCTGACTGTGCCACTCAGGCAAAGGAAAGGTCTCAGCACTCACATGTGAGATACACAGCAAAGGGCATTTCTCTGTTCAGAGTAGATCTGAGGGGTGGATTGATTGTGTGGCTCTTTCCACCCGTTCCTCCAACAGAGACACCACCAGTGACCCACAGGCACTGCTTCATGCTGTGAAGAAAAGTTCACCTGCTACATCAGATCTGCAGCTCTTAACATAGCCTTTTGGACCTGGCTCCCAACTTCCCCAGCTCAGCTCAAGCTGTAGGAGAAGTCAGAGGGTATAACCTAGGCTGTGCCTCCCAACTCGGTGTTTAGATGGCCAGGTTTCCACACATGAGGCTCAGAGCAGGTAAGCTGCTCACCAGTGTAAGGGGGTGGGATTAGAAAATTTCACTCTTTTATACTGAGCATTTACTTGGGTATAACTTCCATCATTTGACTTTAAGAAGAGTGGGCTACTGTACAAATAAAACATTATCTTATTTTTACATGTGTCTCAGACACTTATAATGTACCTGGGAGATAAGTTCATTGCTGATTATTTTAAGTATGACTATAAAACACGAAGTGAATAATTTCTGGCTATGAACTGGAGCTGGCCAAACTAGATTTTGCAGACGATGTATGTGATTTGTTTGCTTATTCATCAATTTTAAGTTATATCTGAAGAGTGTAATTTTTTAAAGTAAAATTCTATTCCTGATTAAGAAATGCTTTCATGTTCTGTATTAAATTTTGCCTCAAGAGGATTGCTACAGATTTGCTACAAAGCTGGCAAATTCTGTAGGAATGAACTCAGACTCTCTACATGTCACAAGTTTCTTCTGTAGTTGGTGACCTTGTAGCTGCTCTCATGTACAACCTAATGTCATATTTCTGCTGAGTAGTGGGTGTTGAAATCTAACTCAGAAGCAGGCTTTCAAAAATATCCACAACCTAATGGCTTTTCTTAGTGGGGATATTTTCATTCTACAGCTCACAATGTGGGACAGATCTTTTAGGAAACTTCCTCATACAGTGAAATGATGCCAAAGTTCCCTCGCAGCTTGGAATGCCCATCTTATTTTCAAATCACCACAAACGAACAGTAGCAAATAAGAGTGGGGGGATTGCATCAGAGAGATGCAATAATTTTTTAACCTCTTTGGCATGGAGGGAAGCATACAGGAGCCAGCATCCCCGAAGCTGCATCTCCCCAGAGTGTCTTCTGCAACCGGTGTCTAGAGGATGTGACACCTACCAGTCCTCTCCATCTCTTCCAGTGCCTGCTGGCGTGGTTTGCATGGCACTGCACTCCCTCTTGCCCTGCAAAATGAATCTTTGCACAGGAGAGGGCGCTTCTGTTTGCAGCAGGGATGCAGCACGGCCTCATGATTCAAAGTGACAAGAACGTGAAGAACAAAAAGAGATATCTGTTACCCAAACTGGACTAATACTAATAGCCTGGTAATACATGTTAGTAGCTGCCATCACGAGCTGTTGGTAAGAAAGGGTAGGGCTCTGAACTTATGTCTCACCTGTAATTCAGATCACTGATAACTTTTAGGACTTTACTCTTACTCTATCCTGTATGAAATGCTCAGAGGTAAGGAAGCAAAAAACAGCCTTTCAGACAGAGAGGAAGTCTGCTGAAGAGAGATGATAAGATGTGGTAAAAATTTTACAAAACATCATATGAATATTGTCTACAAGAGCAACCTCTGGGTGCACCATGAAATGATCCATCCTGTTTGGTAGTCTCAGTGGATGACAGGGCCTATACATTTCAGTCCATGATCATAGAGCATCCCCTCTATGTTCAAAGGTCTGTCTTGAAGTATTTTCTTGAGGGCAATGAAGAATCAAAGAGAAGAGAGATACTGTGGGAAAAGGGTGTTGCATGACATACAAAGTCCTGGAAAGCCTTGTAAATTTTAAGTCGCAGATGTTCTGAACAAATATGCAAATATCCATGTTCAGAAAGCTACTTAGTAATGCAGCAGCCTGTATCACAGTTCCTCATCTGTAAAATGTGACATTTCTTCCCTTGAGCATTGTCTGGCTCCTCAGTTTAAAATACAAGCCCTTGCAGGAGATACTAGAAAGCATGAGCAGGTGTGTCTATGCATATTCAGAGCTTATTGCAATGGAGCAGGGAACAGCATGCAGGCAAAGATGAGGTATGAAAGAACAAATTCTAATTAGTCAGCACTTTCAGGGTGATATTCAAATTACTTTCTTTGCTTCTATTTATGCTGGAGCATCAGAAAAAAAATATGCAGACTTTCATTTTAACTTTGTGTCTCTTTTGGTAACATGGGCATTAGACCCTTGGGGATTTTGCTGGGATTTTCCTCACTGTGATATTCTGGTATTTGGAGGTGTCTTGTTGTTTTCAAAAGACAAGTGTGATACTGATCTTCAGAGTTGATTTCCAGACTGGAAACACTCAGGGCCAAGCACTCACAAGGCTCATGGTACCTGGCTGGGTACAGAACTGAAGATATCAGTAACCATTGCACTGCTGTACACAGGAGGCCACCAGCAATAATCTCTCAAATCCCTAGTTCTTGGAGATCTATTCATGTGGATTCTGACTCTCAAGCTCTTCCCTTCCTGTCACCACTTTCATGGGTTGGGAAACACTTTCTTAGCACCAGTTTTCTGGGATGAGTCTCTGACAGTGTGAGCCTGACACACTAAAGAAAATAGCACTATTACTTATTTGATTAATTGGGGGCAGGGGAGTGTTGCCTTTCTTAAACATAGTCAAGAAGACAAGGCTCACAATACCCACTACAAGTAGTTTTTATTCTTGTATGTTTGACATTTATAGGTGATGAGGCAATGTGTTTGATACGGGACATTCGATAAGGTATTATAAAAAAAATCCTATAATTTTCCATTTAGCTGCATGTACGGTTTCTGTCTCCAATTCTTTTGTTCAAATCCTTCCTAAAATAAGGCTCTCAGTGGAATAGAGCACTTCACTGCATCGCTGGCAGATGCAGTTGTGTCCTAAAAGGGACAAATGCACAAGTATCAAACTAAATTCAGGACTGGACACAGAGATATGCAAAAGGGAAGAAAAAAGCACATTAAACAACAATGCAATTCAAGAGTATCACCAACTTCTTGCTGTCTTGACTTGCGGGAATGGCCCACCAACAAAAGTCAGGAGATTCTAGACAAGCCAAGAACAAATCTGAAGTTTCATCAGAAACAAGAAGAGGACATGGGGATATTCCTCTGTACACAGTGGTGTGAAGCAGATACAGGCAGATTGTAGTGTCAGAAAGGTCTGATGGGAAACTAGAGGTCAGAGGGTCACTTCAGTTTACACAAAAGCAGGATTCAAAGGTGGGTGTGATTTTAGGACTCAGCACAGGACTTTCCCTAATAAGAGGCTGAGTAGACCCTTCTTGCTTTGTTAAAGGATGAGTCATTTTCCCTTTTCTGACTAGAAATATTCCCCTCTCATGAGAGGGGAGAAGCTGGAAATTATACTAAGTATTTCTCCTTTTGTCTTCCTAGTATTTTGTTCCAGATACTAGAACAAGTTCTTAGTCAAATTCCAAAGTAAGAAGTAACATTGCACAAGGGAAAATCCCAGAAAACAATCTTTTTTTAATACCTCTGGAGATACTGAAACCTATTCCAAAAAAATCAATGTGAAATTAAACCAAGGCTATGAAAATAGTCAGCCTCCTCCTCCCTAAAGGCTGTGGAAAGTTAAATGTGAATCTGAACTTTTTTTGCTGGACAATAGTTTCAGATCATAATGACTGCAACCCCCTAGAATTTGGAGAATTTGGGGAATTTTTCATTTAGAAATGTATAATCCTGGGCATAATCTTCCATTATGTAGTGCAATATTAATGAATAACCCTGATTTGTCCATCCTTCAGTATCATATCTAGTTGAATAGCATGAAGAAAAGCTTCCATGAAAGTAACATACCATTGAAATATCCAATACATCAGTCAAATATGAGTTGTGAGTCTACTGCCTCTATTCTGAACCACGCAGAAATTTCATCTCAGAAATAACACTGAGAGGTTAATTCCTCCTTTCTTTATTTCCAGCTTTTGTTTAGGATAAATTTCTTTGTGTTTTCCAGTGTAATTCAAGTTCTGACCGCTTTTAAGTCACAGGATGATGTTTTCCCAGGAGTTTAAAGTAGTCACAAGAGGGCACCAGACTCTACCCTATTTCTCCTTCTGGGCATGGTGGACTTTGCAGTGGAAGAAAAAAACATTAGTACCTCTTATACCCCTAAAGTTCACATCCTGTAAACATAACTTTGTAAGACTTCGTGCTGTTGTTAGGTAGAACAGTCTGTACAGAGGAGTGTGTGTGTGTGGGCTCATCCTCACCATACGAATAGCTTCTGAGCCAGACACAAGATCAGGCTATAATATTCATCCAAATATGGCAGAAACACACAACCTTTTGCAAAGGAGGGCTACCAATAGGCTGAAAAAGAAGCAGAAAAAAAAAAAAAAAAAAACAAAACAAAAAACCACAAAACAAAAAAAAACCACCCAGAACTGAAAACAAACAGGGAAATCACAGGGAGAAAGATACAATTCCCTTACATTAAAATAAAAAATGGAGGATGATGGAACTTCTCAGGATCTGTCCATAATTCCCTGGAGAGGATGTAAGTGGCAGGAGGCAGCCAGACCATCTAAGGCATTCAGCTGAGCCCCATGCAGTATCTAAACACCCAGCAAATTCTAAATAACTCTTTGATGAGCCCCACTTTCCTCTCTGCCTTGGCAAACCACTCTCCACACCATCCTGCACCACTGCTCACAGCAGCTCCAGTCACTTTATCCCAAATCTGTTGGCATTAGGTGCTATTTGTAAGTAACGCAAATTAAAGGTTTATTATCCATTAATTCTAGACATGTTGAAATGATTGCTGGGAAACCACTGGCGACTGGCAGACCACCAGGAGACAGGAGTTAACATTCCTTTATTGCTACAAAAGTCAAAGCTGTCCTTTCCATCAAGGTGCAGGACTGGAGCAAAGAACGAGACCAGCTCACCACTCTGTTACCTGTGTTCATAGCCACACTTCTATTTGGGTTAACCCTTTAGACAAACAAGGCCCACAGGTGTTAGCAATCATTCTCTTAGGAAAAAAAAAATCACATTTTTAATATGCCTTTTCATGCCTTAGTTTACCTACTTGTTATCCTCACTTTTTGATACTCTTAATAAACTATAAATTTTGGTCCTATATTGTTTTTGGTCCTACTATAATTTATATTTTTACAAATTATGTAATTCTGATAAGCTACCAGCAAATCAACACAGCAATAATTTGTGGCTACATTACATTTTGTTTCATCAGACTCAAACAAAATTTGGAAACAATCCAAACACTCCAATAAGCCATCACAGCCTTCTTCTACTCTTTAAGGCTCACAGAGGGTCATTTTAACTTGTGGACAAAGCGTTCATTTCTATAGCCAGCATATTTCTCTTACAGATATTTAATTTTATTCTCCTTGTTATTTATGATGGGTCTAAAGAAAATCAGATTTCTGGTTTGGAAAATGTAAAACAACTAATGCTGTCAACAGCTTGTTACTGAAGTCTCAACCACCAGAATTATTATCACACATGAACCTCAGTGTTCATATTTTTCTACTTTTTCCCCTTAGATTTCATGGTCCAAATGCTTACCAACTTTAAGGCAAGCTTAAAAATAAGTAACTGGACCACATAGTCCTAAAAGTTTTATTAGTTTTAGCTGTGCTTTTGAATTATAATTCTCCAGTCTGCCATGACTGCAGAAATTAGTTTCCCACTGGTACTGTAATTTTCAAGGATACGGCTTCTAGGAACAGCACGGTGCCTTCTGAAAGGCTGGTTTCAAGAGCGAAACACTGTAATATCAAAAGATGCAGAACAGCAAAGGTGCAAGCTCAAAACTGGAATAAAATATTTGAAAGTCACACTCTAATGTATGTTCAAGAATATATGAAAAAGGAATTATTCATTAACTTCTTCAGCTTGCAACCACTTCAGGCTATTTTGTTCTTACAGTATCTGCTGTTTCAAAGGAAGGTAGAGCTAATGGGGGAGAAAAGATCTTCATATGACCAGCACAAACACATTCATCAGAAACAGACTAGTTCCTGAGATAAAATTATTGTACTTAGCTGGCTGCAGAGAAAGGAATACCTCGTATACTGACAAGCTGCACATGGTTTTTCAGCCTGTGGGTGCTATTTAATAGTAGATGCTTAGTTGCTATAGCAACTGTCATAGCCTATGTGTCATATATGAAATTTGAAGGTTGGTCTTTGCATATCCAGTGTTGTTAAGTGTTTTAATCAATTCCCAGTTAATTACTCTGGTTAATAAACTTTTGTACTCTCTTTCAATGACCCATCAGCCCAGATACCAATTACCCAAGTTTTTTATTAAAGGATTATGCAGTTCCCAGTTAAAAATCCCTTTTTCCAATGGATTTTCCAGGTTGTTAGTTCCCAGTTTAAATACAAATAATGTTCTAAAGGTTTTATAGCATGTTTCATATTTTTACACCATTGTTGACTGTTCCAAGAATGTTTAAATGATTGTTTTGGATTTTTACAAGTATGTTTTATGTTTTTACAAATGATTTTAACATCCAACCCAACTTTGGAATGGACTCAGATACCCAGGTTCCTAACTGCCCCGGACTATTTTTAGTTCCTGACAGTTACCCTGCAACCCGGCTCCATGGCAACCTGAATTTCAATGAGGGGACATTCCCGCCTTTGGAAAAGAGTAACATCACCCTCTGGACAACGGTGAGCCATTGGTGGACTGAGATTATCTCACCTTTTCACCCCACCCATCAGCATGGACCATGTGGGCGGGCTGTGGGAGGAACAGGGTGGAGCTCAGGCACTATAAATTCGGGTGCACAGAACCAGGAGGAGCCTCAGCAGAATGGAGCTGGCTATTGACAGGGCTCAGTGCTGAGTACAGGCCAGCTTGCACTGGAAGCCAATCATAAATAATTGACTTTAGACTAACTAAACTCAGCTCAGTACTGCCAGTGTTCCTTTCTGGTGGTCCAGAGCCCGAAAGGGCCAAAAGATCTCTGGATCACCTGTGTTCCTGGGGCCTTTAGACTGAGCCATTGGATCCTAATTTGAATTTTTAACTATTTTTGTTATTTTTCTTGCTTTCAATATATTTTTATTTTATTGTAAGAAAGCAAGAGTTTTCTTGTTTCTCACACTATGGTTTTTATGCTTAGATACAGAACACTTATTTAAAGCAGCACCAGATAACATGATACTCAAGTGTCCGAAATGTACCTCTAAAAAACCCCTGATAAGAAGTAGGTGTGTTCTTCTAGTTACTAAAAATCCTTTCTAAGGCAGCACTTCTGCAAGCAACAACAAAATAATCTTGTCCCTCACAAACATAAGCGAGAACCATCACAATGAGCTACCTTAAAATAAAAGCCCAAGAATCATTTAGCACTTTAAAATCCATCTTTGCTGACTGCTGCTGCACCGTTTGGAGACCTTTGCTGTTTGGTCCAGTGCATGGTGCTTTGTCACTAGAGGTTCCTATTGTCATCAACTTGGTATTATCCAGGCTTTGTTCCTCCCTGCTGATGTCCACTACAACGCTTCTCACTTGCCATGGAAAACACCTTCTCTGAATTGGCTGGACACGGTATATCCTGCTGAAAACACTTCTTTTCTATTTTGTCACATTCTCCTGATTGAAGAGCGTAAACAAATACTGTCATGAGGGCACTCTTTCTTTCAGCACCTTTCCACTGCAAAAGGAAAGTGATGGTCACTGACTTCAACAGCTACCTGTCTGTGAGGCGTCTCGAACTCCAACAAAACCACTTTAGCCAGGAAGGCTAAGTGACTTAATGGACTAGTGCAAGCCTAACTGCTTCCCTGTTTCCACTCTATTTCCTGCATTCAAAACTCTAATACCTCTTCTTAGCAATTTATTATTGGCTTGGGTGAAAACAGCAATGCAGCTTTTAGCTCATGGAGTATCTTAGTCTGTACATGTTCTTACAAAGCACTCATTTCTTGGCTCATGTCACTCCTAATCCCCATGGCCTCCTAGTAGATAGATCAGATACCCACAGCCATAAAACCTAAGGCCTGAGACTGGTGGCCTGAGGCAGAAAGATTTGGAATGCTTTGCCATTGTTGTGCTGATAGCCACACCCCCCTCCCATCACCTGCCTACTACCACTGTTCAGCTTTTCAAACCCCCAGCGCAGCCAACACTGCCGTATTCAGATGTGTTAGTTGGTGCGTGGATTAGCTGGCCTGATGAGTGCTCTGACTGTGCTATTTTCATTTTGTAAGCCCACTAACATTTTAAGCCAGCATCATTATCATCCAACATTAAGATATAGTTAGCCTACAAAAGTTTGCTCGCTTGCTGCAAACATTTTGGTTTATTTTACAGGCACCAGTTGCCCATTGTTCTTTGTTGGACCCCTCCTACAAGTAGGAGCAACATCCAGGCTCAGAGCAGTGAAGGAGAAGCCTATCCTCACTGAAGGCTGAGCAGAACTTCCAGCCACTTTTGATGATCCACACATTAACACATTGCAACAATACAAAAACACTTTCTCTGACATTCAGTGCACTGTGACTGCAGACTGCACATAGTGATGTTGTATCCTGTACCTGGCTTATGGGGCCCAGCTGAGCTGCTACTATAGGCTTGTTTCTTAAGGAACAGCCACATTTAATTACTCCTGAGCTGTTTTTCCATCTGCCTCTGGATTTTTTAGGAGAGCTCTGCTGCAGGAATGTGCTTGTCTGCAGAAGCACTCAGGACTGATTCATAATACTGTCTATCTCAGAGGTAATCAGAATTTGCCATGTTGGGCTTAAAGGAAACTGTATTCTAGCAGTGGGCCTCCTGCCCTGTTCTAGAGCCAAATTAAAAAGACAAACATATCTTAAATGCTTTAATCAAACAGTAATTATGAGAGAAACAATACAGACTCAGAACAAGTCCACGTTGTCTTTAGCAGGCAGAGGCAAGCAAGCTCTGTCCCCGTTCTGAACCAGTGGGATCACAGCCAAAAGCTCTCCCAAACCACAGGCAGTTGTGGTGGTAATGCACGGAGCTTGAACTAACGCACCTTTTCTCTCAAAAAGAGTCGCTAGCCAGAGTACAGCACTGCACTGGCGACAGCTCACAGCTTCCAGTTCAGGGCTGAGTCATGTCTGGTTTCGTTAAGTTTGGGGGTTTTTTGTCTTTTAAAAGGGTAGTTTCAGCCCTGCTCCTGGACACTGAGTTTCTCTTAATTTCTGCGGTTTTATAAACATTATCCAGCTCTAAACAGCCTTCCCGTCACAGCCAGTGTATGAAAGTCTGGCCAGCCCAGCAGGGGCTGAGCAGCTTTTAGAAAGGAGCAGCAAAGCTCCCGAGGCATCAAGCACAGCCCAGCACAGGCTTGCTCCAGAAGGGGAGGAAGGGGGCTGGGCGGGAGGGAGCAGTGGCTGCTTTCCAACGCCCATGGCACGCAGGTCACACCACCCGGTACCAGCCACCGCCGGGGGAAGAGGCAGGCAGGGCTCCCGGCAGAGCAGGCGGGCGGTGCGATGGGAGAGCCGGAGCTGGCTGCCGGCACAGCTCCCGCAGCCGCGGATGCTCGCCTCGGGGCGGCGGCACGGCTGGAGCTCACGCAGCTCTCCGGGATTGAAGCCAAGCCCGTCCTTCCACCGAGCACAAGGCAAGCGCTGCCCAGCCAAGGGAGAGGACTCAGGGCAGCAGCTCCGCTCGACCCGGCCCTCCTGCTCTGAGGCTGGGGCTGCAGCTCAAGTAACTCCCTTCATGTGTTAAGGATGGATCTACGCCTTGGACCTAATTGGAAAGGTCGAGGCAATGCCTGCTCTTGTCATGTTAAACCAGCCCTGTGCCTCCTGTTTCAGACAAAGAGAGCATCCCAATCATATTTTATACAGGCTGACGATGCTTTTAAATCCCTTCAGAACTTCCACTCGCTCTGGAAATCTTGCTGCGTGTCAGTGGTGACCCGGCTTCCCAAGAGAGATCTGCTGAGCTGATTTGCACCATTTTCCCTGTCACCCATGTTATTAATTTCCTCAGCAGGCAGGCTGCTCTGCAGTGTCTTACTAGGTGTAATACCTCCCAATTGTCTAGAAGCTTTGGGTACATGCTCTAAATTACCTTTTGATTTAAAGCACTCTTGACGATCCTGGTCAGTAATTCCCTCACTCTTTTCCTTTTCTTTGTATGCAGTTACTTTCTTCATTTCCATTTCCCCTGTCAGGTTGTTTTGCAGACATCTCTTTCCAGCTCTCTAGTAAATACTTCAGGCTGTATTGTTCTACAAAGGTCTGTCCAGATTTTTCCATTTTGACTTTCCAAGTTTTGTTTCTCACATATGGGAGACGTGAGAGTTGTTTTGTGCTGATCAGATGATGAGACATCACTAGTTTCTCAGATTTTCAAAGAACATGGAGAATCTTTCACAATTTTTCTTTCACTGGTTTAGTCAGAAACATAGATGATGTAATTCTTAAGCCATAAGACATCCTCCAGTTTCACTGGAGAGGTTATTGGGGGGAAAAAAACACAAAGACATTGAGAACCTCTCACTGTAGCTACACAAAAACAAAAAAAAGATAAGGAGAGGGGACTTAAGTATCTTACTCCATATAGATATGCTATCACTAAAAAGAGCAATGCAAATGAAGTTCTTTGAGCTGTGATCCTCCAGGGAACAGCCCCCACACTGCCTTGAAAGGGGCTTCCATGGAGGCTCAAAGGTTCTCACAAGATTTGTTGTGGGAATACCTATTTGAATTCCTGCCGAGCTGGGGCTGCCGGGCCATGGGAGGGCGGTCAGGCCCTGCTGCCACCAGCTGTCGGGGGCGGTGGCCTGCGGGAGCAGCCAAGGCGGCAGAGCCTAGATGTGCTCCGGGAAGATGCCGAGTGTCTGGAGTGATGGCTCCTGGAGTGACTGTGGCAGTCGCGACAAACCAGGTGCTGCTTTAGGAAAGACCGTGTCCAACAGGAATGTACTTTTTCCAGACATTTTTCACACTAATCATCTTTTGTTTCACGAGCAATTTGGAGATTACCAGGATTACATCTTAGCTGACTGCATGTTGGGGAATACATTCAGTTTACTTGTAGAATATTAGAAATTAATTGTCTGGGATTAAGTTTAATTGTAACTTGCTGACAGTTTAGCATGAGTGAGTCCTGCTCAAAGCTTGGTGTGAGGGAACTTTAAATGAACTGTTTGTTAGCATGGACAGCTGAGCAGGGGAGTAAACAGAGAAAGACTGGGTATCTTCAGATAAAGGCTGAGATCCTGAAGGGCCCCAGGATGCAAGATAAGAACAATAAATGTCCTGCCCCCACAGACATGGAGAAAGAATTCCGTGAGGTGTTAGAAGACTCCAGACCATAAACCACCATTGGGCGCAGGAAGAGCACATGAAGGTCAGGTGCACAGACTGTGAGGAAACCCCAGGGATTTCCTTGTTTAGGATCCCGCTCCGGAGGCACCAGCTTGAGCTGAAGTGGACTGCCTCAGAACCTAAGGTCCAAACTCTTCTTTAATACTGCAAAACTTCTGCAGTGACACAGTTCACAGCTGAGTACCTGTACAGTCTTTGCACCATGTGGATGGCAGGCAATCTGGCATACAAATTGTCTGAGGTTCTTGTTGGAGTGGCTGGAATGGAGAACTCAGCTCTGAAAAGCAGCTGTGCAACTCAGCCTTTTTTGTGTGAGTCATGGGACAGCAGGAACCCTTGAAGCTTAAGGGACACCAGATACCAATGCAGGAGCTGTGGGTTGTGTGAAGAGTCAGGGGAGTTCGATCCAGACAAGCTGTAGAGCATGTCAGGCTCCTCTACCAGTGCATCTGGAGGACTGGGACAGGGAGAAGGAGAACTTGGATTACTTTTTGTGACGTGTTGAGCTTCGGCTGAGGTTGCATTCTGGTATCTCAGAACATGTTGTGATTCTGGGCTTGTAGCCAATTGTGGTGAACACCTAGAAATACAGCTTCACCGTGATCCACTGACATCTGTCAATGCCTTCTATGAAGCATACACTGTCATCATCTGTCCTGGTCACCATGTGCTAGGGGGCCTGTTCTGCAGTGCTGATTCAGTTGAACTCAAAGGCTATAGCCTGCAAGAAGATACTGTGATTTTAAAAAACACCAAGAGAAAGGAGACACCTTCCTTGACTGCACAGAAGCCAATACAAGGATCTCCAGTTTGAAGTGAGCACGACATGAAGTTGTGAAGGTGGTTTAAAGTGCCCATCATGGGAAAACCACCCTGGGGAATTGTGTGTTACAGTGTGAAACCAGAGGCATGACAGTACAGACATCAGCCAAGCCATTAATGAAAAATTCAGATCTGTGTGATGCCAGGTGGTGCATGCACTCTGTTGAACAATGGCATGTACTGCTGCAAGGAGGGAATAGTTACAAACAACTCCGTAGATCAATATTATGACATTCCCAAGGTAACCATGGTCAAGAATGTGATCCATAATCATGAAGGATATGGTGTGGTCCTGGTTAGAGCAATGATGCTCTCTGAGGTAAAAGATGCTTCAGCAGCCAGAACAAAAGGGAGCACACAGCCCACCCAGTCAGGGGATGACCAGTCTGTCCTGACTCCTACTGGCATTGCAGTAGCAGATGTGCACAAGGTATTCTTTTCACTGCTGCTTTCCAAGGAAGTATTCCACCAGCCTTCCACAATGTTACTAAAAATATGTAACAAATATGTACTAACAGTATATATACTGCATGTGGAAACTTTGCTTCCTTGCTGCAAATGTGGGTAATATGGTAGAGAACACCTAAATGCTTCCAAAACAGTGACTTTTAAATAAGTACCCAAGTGAAGTGAAAGCCTAATGCTAAGACTGCTTGTAGTTGAGTTTCTTAAGTTATTCATCAGATTCCATGCTATGTTTTGTGTTTGATGTTACGCCTTTATTTCTCAAGTCAATTCCTTATTAAAAAACTGAGGCTAAATATATATATATATATATATATATATATATGAAAAACAAAACAACAAAAAAAATCAACAGCACCAAGATTGACAGAGTTTTGACAGAGTAGTTCAAGAAGCATTTGGATAATGCTTTCAAACACATGGTGTGATTCTTGGGATCATCCTGTGCAGGGCCAGGAGCTGAGACCTCCATAATCCTTGTGGATCCCTTTCAACTCAGTACATTCAATGTTAAGGTGAACAGAGCACAGGAACATCTCTCTTTCTGGCACAGCTTTAACTTGTGCTTTTGACCATGATGCCGTAAGACTGATGCAAGAAACTAAACAAGGAGAAACACTGTGTTTTGCAACCACCTGTCTTGTCCCAAACGCAGATCTTGCTTTGCTATGGAAATGTTATTTCCTCCTGCTTTACTGTATGAAGCTACAGCTCTACTGTTTCCCAGCCTTTCCTCAGCCGCAAGCTTCACCGATCCTCCAACTCCTGCTGCCTATCCCACCCTGTCTCCATTTCCTTCCCCTCCCCGTCCCGCCGCGCCCCGGGGGCGGGCGGTAGCAGCTGCCGCCTCTGCGGCTCTGGGGCAGCCCGGGCCAGCCGCCCCTCCTTCGCTCGGGCTGCTCCGGAGCAGCCGGCACGTAGCTGCTCGGCCGGGAGAGCGACCGAGAGGCTCTGGGGCGGCCTAAGTGGTTGCAGATGTGTGGCTGCATCGGGCTGGGGTCACGGCAGCGAGCAAGGCTTGGGGAGGGGGTTTTGCTCAGCGGGACAGCAGCAGCTTTAGGACCAGAATCATTTAGGTTGGAAAGTATTTCTGAGGTCATCGAGTCCAACCTGTGACCAAACAGGACCTTGTCAACTGGACCATGGCACTAAGTGCCATGTCCAGTCTTTCCTTCAACACCACCAGGGACAGTGACTCCATCACCAACCCGGGCAGCCCATTCCAGTGCCTAATCACCTTTTCTGTGAAGAAATTCTCCCTAATGTCAGGCCTAACCCCCTTTAGTGCAGCTTAAGGCTATGTTCTCTTGTCCTGTCACTTGTAACCTGGGAGAAGACGTCAACCCCCATCTGGCTGCACCCTCCTGTCAGGAAGCTGGGAGAGCGATAAGGTCCCACCCGGAGCCTCCTCCAGGCCAAGCACGCCCAAGCTGCTTCAGCTGTCTCTGATAAAACTTATGCTCCAGACCCTTCCCCAACTCTGTTGCCCTTCTCTGGACACACTCCAGCACCTCAACACCCTTCCTGAATTGAGTGTCCCAAAACTGGATACAGCATCGAGATGTGGCCTCACCCATGCCAGTACAGGGGAACGACCACTTCCCTGGTCCTGCTGGTTGCACTATTCCTGATAGAGGCCAGGATGCCACTGGGCTGCTTTCCCACCTGGGCACTCGCTGCTGACTCGTGTTCAGACAGCGGCTCCCTGTGGGGTGTGAGACATCACCCCCGCCCCAAGCACGCGGGTTCCTGGCTCTAACTGCGAGACCCGGGGTTGGGCGGCCGGGCTTGAACAGGAAATGCCACAGGCCTTGCTAATGGCGCCCTGAGGCCTCCTGTCACCCCCGCGGGGCGCAGCACAGGGCTCTCTAGCCCTGAGGGAAGGAGCGCCTGACGGCGGGGAGCGCCCCAGCCGGGGCGGCCAAGACTCCCCTCCCCCGCCACGGCTCCCCGCGGGCTGCAGCGCGGCCAGGTCTGAACCTGTTCCCGCCGGAGCCTGTGGCCAGAAGCCCAGACGCGCCGCGGGGCCTTGGCTGCAGTTTGAAATCGGAATGGCCCCGCCTCGCCCCCGCCCCCGCCTCCTTCAGCCTCTCACGGCCGAGGGGAAAGGCCCGGCCGCCGTGGCAACCCCGCAGCCTCCAGAGGCGGAGACGGGGGGCGGGAGAGGCGGGCGCTACAGCCAATCGCAGCGGCCAGAGGGGCCCTCACAGTTGGGTGTTAGCCAATAGCAGCCGCCACCGCTCCCCGGTGGGCGTGGCCTCCGGGAAGGCCCGCCCCGGCTAACGCCGCTCCCTGTGTGGGGTTTGACAATAAGATGGCGGGCGGGGGGGGGGCGGGGCCGGTTGGCCCCGCCTGTCCCTCGGGCGCGGAGCGGGCGGTGAGGCGGGAGCGCAGCGGAGTTCCTGCGCGGGTGAGCGCCTGCGACAGTAGTGGCAAGGTGGTGAGTACGGTGGCTGGGTCGGGCTGGGCTGGGCTGGATCCGCGGGAAGTCGGTGCTGGAGGAACCCGCGGAGGGGACGGAGTCGATTCAAAATGGCGGCGGGAGCGCGGGGCGATGAGTAGCAACCGCTGGGAGTGCTGAGGGGGCCGAGGCCCGTTCCGCACTCCTGCTCTGCTCGGTCCCTTCCGCAGCCGCGCTCCCTCATCGTCCGCACCTCCCTCGGGCACCCCGCTGCCCTCCCACCGCCGGGGAGCTCCCCCTCGCTCCCCGCCCCGGTCCCGCCTCTCTCCCCAGCTCTGCGCCCCCCCCCCCCGCGTTCCGCGCTCCCGGGCCCCGTGTGCATTTTCACGAGCTCCTGCCCCAGCCGCCCAGCCTGCCCTTCCCCGGGTGCTGGAACACCTTCCCGAATCTCTCGACAGCTGGAGAGGTGCCTGCCAGCTCCGTACGCCCCGGGGGTGGGCAGACCCCAGTGCTTTATAGGGGCCTTTGTTCCAGTCCGAATAGCGATGTTTCTGGCTTTACCAGCCCTTTGCTGTGTCCGCATCCCACCTTATACCTCGACACCACCATATGGGCACACGTGCATGTGTAAAAGACGAGTGCCTCTCTTTCGGTCTCTTTCTCCACTATTACACAGAGCTTTGGTTTGTTCCCACGGTTCTTAGAAAAGCCAGTGTTGGAGTGGAGAAGGATTAGAGTGGCAGAGGGGAGATACGGCCCTTTCTTGCCTTCCCGTCTTAACCATCATCGCTGTACTTACGGCTGCACAAAAAGCAGTGCTGTGCTTCACTGAACCTCCAGCACTAGCCTAGGTAGGTCTTGTCTGCTCTCACCTAAAGATAAGCACTGCTGAAATTCCCTATCTTCTCTGTTATCCCAACTAATGGGAAGCAGGTTTTTTCTTTAAGTACTTAACTGTATCTTTGGCAGCGTATCACTGTATAGTCTGAATTGAGTGTGAACCTGGAATGTCTTAAGTTGATGCTCTAATACGAATTGGATCAAAGTTCCAGCACCTTATTTGTAAAGCAGACCCGGAGTTTTTCTATCCTAAAAGCAGAACTTCTAATGAATTATATAACCCTGTGCTATTATTAAAAAAAAAAAAAAAACAAAGACAAAAACAACAAAAAAAAACCCCACCCAAACCAAAATCCACAAAATTCCTTTTTCTTCATGCATTTTGCTGCAGCTAGCATTTGTCTCCTTGACAGCATTTTTTTGTATACCTGTTTCAAACAGCAGTTTAGTTGAATACACAAAGTTTGGGCTCATGTCACTGGGGTAGCAGTGGAAGAAAGGAGATGATGAAGCTAGTCCAGATACTGCCTCTTGGACAGAGAAAGATGCTGCTTGAAATTATCACAGGATTTTGAACACCTTGACTCTGAAGCAGCAGCAGTCTTGCTGTGATGTACCAAAAGGTTTTACACAATGGCTAATGCCTTTTTGAGTATGTTAATATGTAAATCAATAGGAAAAGGTACTTAGATTTTAATTAATTAAGTTTCAAAGTTAGCATTCTCTTGAGATGAGTGCTTATTGGAGATAATGCAGAGAAGTCTGTGGGAGGTCATTTGTGTACAAGGTTTTAACTGCATATGATAACAGCTATGAAGTTAATATGCTTTTACTGAGAACTTGGTTTCTGAGGCACAAATATATGCCAGGTTATAGAATCTGAAGAAGTGGCTGCTGTGGATGGACAAATCTTCCAGTTTGTATTAACAGAGGTCCACGTGGTTTGGTTATTGCCCTAGGGAAGAACTTGGAATCACATGCAGCAGCGTTATTACATTGCATGGGAAAACTTTCCTTCTGTAGTATGGAAATGGATTACAGACTGGACTGGTCTGCCAGCATCCCCTGTCTTTTAGTTTGTGGATGTGATAATGGCTCTTTTACCAAGAACTCATGGCAACAGTCACCTCCTGTATTGCCCATTATTTTGGGAGGCAAACAGCCACAGCCTCTCCCTCTAAAATTGTCAGATACACTAAATAGCATCAGAAAATATTCCAATTTGGTATTCTTGTGATTGCACCATCTTTACCTGTAGTTATTGGGGGTGGGATGGGAGGGGGGATGTTTGGTGGGTTTTGCTTGGTTGAGTTTTTTAAAATTAGGTTTATGCTTTTGTCACCTACCCTCCAATAAAGTAGAAATTTTGGGATTCAAATAGTTAACCAGACACAAGCTCTCAAAGAGATCACTTTTCATTTATAGAATGTTTTGAAAGTATACCTGGGGAGCAAAAACTTCTGAAATTTTATAGTGTCATAAAGTGTTTGCTACAAATAAGAAATAGTTTATTGACTTGATATGGTGTCTGACTGAAGTTGCAGTTCAGATGCCTTATTTAAAGTTGCTGTGAGCTCAGTTCATAAAAGAAAATGAGACTATGAGTTGGTTGAAATACAGTTTCCATGACATAACATCATTTAGTTTGAATATCTGGGATCAAGTCAAAAGATTTTGGCTTGGGAATGTTAAAAAGGTGGGGTTTTTTTTTTCCATTAACGAGTATGGAGCTTCTTGAGGAAAAACATTTTCTGCACTCCCACCCTCAAGTCATTTGTCAGCTGTCTTCTTCCACCCCACGTTTGAGAGCAAGCAATCTTGAAAAATTGTTTATTACTACACAAAACAGAAAATAAGAACAGATGTCCATGTGCATCCTCTTTGCTTCTTTCTTTTCTAGGTATGCACGTCACTTGCAGACACAGAACTGTCTTGTACTGCACAGACATGTCTAGAAAAGTATCTGAATTGTTTCCACAGTTTATTATAAAAGTTTTTGTAGCCTGTTGGAATAGCATTCTTTCTAGTTTCAGTAGTTAAGGGAATTGTTGCATGTGATGGGAAGTTGTATTTGATATATCAAATCTTGTTATGCTTTAAATGTGTTTTAAAAATTCAGCCTCTATAGTTAAAGCAGTTTAATTATTGTCATTACTTTTGTTATTGTCATCTTGCAAAGTGAATCTTAGTCATAAAGTTTCTGTGATAGTAAAGAAAAATTCTCTCATGTTTTGCTATGTTTCAGTTTTGTGTTTATGCCAGCTCATTTTCTTTAAATGCTACAGAGATATACATGGGTTTGTACAGCAAAGGTGAAAACTATAGTTTTGTAATAAAAGTAAGGAAGACTTTCTTTCATTACCTTTTGTTTGTGCAAACTTAATCTTAAATGCTCATATGAAAAATTTTTGTTTGCTCTTTAAATGGCAGTGGTGTAGGCATAAGGGAGAGGCTGGTCCAAAGGTCAGGGCAGTAGCCTAGGACTTGGAATTAAACTGTCATTTTCCTTCTGCTGCATGTTTTGAGGGTATTGTTGGCCAAATCACATTTGTGCTCTAACTGTGCATTGGGTTTAATAGCACTATTCATGTTTGTGGGAATGATGCTCACATCACACAGGATAGAGATACTGAAGCAAAACTATTTTGTTCTGCATCTCCTGTCCCTGCCTGACATCCTGCTTGTCTGTGCTTGGTAGGTGGTGCTCTCACTTTTACTGTATGGACTCTTGCTCAGTAGCATGGGAGAAGAGGAAGGACTTCATCAAACGCAGTTCCTGGTAAGTCACTTTTTGCTTCTTAAATGAAATTGTAACCTGGTACTTTGTGATGACAAAGAAGTGGCTTTATGATGTAAGATACTAATTGAAAACAAATTTTAGAAAAAAAGCCAGTGAATGCTGTGAAGGGTTTACCTTAAGAATCCATAAATGTTTTTCCTCTGCTTCTAGGTACCCAAGTGTGTGTGATGTGTTGAGGTTTTCAAGTTTTCTCCTATGTTCTGTTCTGTGGGTGTGCCTTAGAAGGCATTTGAATGCCAAATTATAGATGTATGAAAACCAGGTTAACATTCAATTGAAGTTTTAATTACTCATCACAAGAATGTAAGTTGAAATAAAAGAAGCTTCAAACTCTGCACAGTGTTTAATGTTAGATGATGTAATCATACGTGGTTTGTGCACAGTCCCAAAAGATGCTTCTAGAGGTTGTTTCGCATGGGGGGAGGGTGTGTTCGGAAATTACTGTACACACAAATGTAGAAAAAATTAAATAGGATATCCTCTGATAGGAAGTTTGCAGAAATGTCTAAAAATTTGGAAAAGAAGTTATCAAGCAACTGTGTGTTGTATTTAACAGGAGTAATGCAAATATGTTAGGTTTCAGGATATAATTTTAGAAGAAACGTCCAAAGTATTTCATACATTGCTAATCCGTGGATAGTTTTTAAGAAGTTATGAAGAATGACCACAAGACCGAGTTCATTCTGTATTGTAGTCTGTGGACATTATGATTTCTAAAGAATTTTGTACCTTCAGTGGAAAGAAATCTTTTAAGAGTCAGCAAATCCCAAAGGTTATTTCATGGATATATACAGCAATGTAACAAGTGTTGTACAGAGTCAGACCAAGTGTTTATCTGGCTACTGTGCTATCCCCAGGTTTTCACAGTAGATAAGCGTGTAATGCATTTTGAAAGGAACAGTGTTGTTGCCCTTTAGTGGATTTTTAGTGTCTGAAAAAGCTGAGAGAGAATTCCTTGAAAATGTGTAGAATATACTGTAGCAACCAGAAAAGCAAGGCAAAGTTTAGGGCTTATCAAGGAAAATTGGAAATGATACAGAAAGTCACTGCAATAGTATTTTGGTTTTAGCACCTTTTAGTTGAAAAACTGTTTTGTTTGGGTCACTACCTTGAAAAAAAATCCCCAAATGTTGGGAAAACAAGAATTATAAGGACAGAAGACTTAGAAGGGAAATAAAGAAGAAGCATAAATGCAAAGATCAGGTACTAGCTTTCATTTGCAGCCTAATTCTTATAAGACTAAAAGAAGTGATATATATTGCATTTTTTTAAAGTTACTTTGTATTTCAAGGGACCTGCTGCAATATTTGCATGGGGCACTGTTGTCAAAATTAGTGCAATTCAGAAGAAGAGCTGAGGCTGGTATTGAGAGGCGCCCCTTGGAAAATTCAGCAAGGGATTTTAGGTGTGAATACTGAGAAGCCTGCATACACCTTGTGTATTTTTAGCTGGTGAACCTAAACTAGGAATACAGGAATTTTGCTATCTTACAGTCAACTGGAAAGCAGTACAGAAGCCCACACAGAGGATGACTGTGATTATCCTTACTGGACTTGCCCAGTTCTTATTGGAATTACACAGTTCACTTACTCACCCAAGGAGGGGAACTGGAAGGACTGCTTTGGGCACCTCCGTGAATGTCTCAAGTTACATAGAACAAATCTAGATATTACTCTCTTTGTAGCCAAAATAAACTAATCTTTTCACATATGCTGCCCATGGGGTTTTTTTTGTATTACTCTGTTAGGCATGTTAATGTTCTGGAGGGGTCAAATCTTTCAAAGATGGTGTGCCAGGTTGTATTTTTATTTCCAAAATTAGAGGTTAAGCATGCCAGTAGAAACTCGGGAGGAGCGAGGAGAAACTGCCTCTGCAGTAGGTGAAATACAGCCGGTGAGATGTTTGCTTCTGTGCGAGGCAGCGGCTCCTGACTTCCATCAAGTGTGGAGCTTAATGGGAGCCAGGAGCTGGGAGCCTCTGCCTCTCTCCGATGCCATGCCTTGTGGACCTGCTCACCCCTGGTTCCCGAATGTCGCCCTTGGGACTCGGTCCATATGTTCCTGACCCCTGTTGTACCACACTGGCCATTCTAGAACATGGTATGACAATTCTGATGTTTCTATTTTCAAAGAATTTGCTTTTTAATAAAATATTAAAGTTTGCTGTTCTGTTTTTTAGTCTCTTTTTTTTTTTTCCCCCTCCTTCTTGAGCTGTTTGTGTTGTACACAATTTTTTTTTGTTTGTTTGTTTTTTTTAACAGGACACAATGTTTGTGCGAGGATTGAAGCGAAAATGTTTTGATGGTGAAGAAGATATTGAAGGGACTCTGGCTGGTATTAAGGCTATTCCTTCCTATAATCTCCAGCGGCAGTCCCTTCTAGACATGTCCCTGGTTAAACTTCAGCTGTGTCACATGCTGGTGGAACCCAACCTTTGTCGTTCGGTACTTATAGCCAACACGGTACGGCAGATCCAAGAGGAAATGACTCAGGATGGGACTTGGCAGATGATAAATACACAGAGTACAGGGCAGGCTTCCCTGGATCGTCTTGTTTCAACCGATATCCTCTGTCGTTCATCTCGGGATCCAGCTGAAGGAAAGCATGTTCCAGGCTATGGTACTTTCAGTAAAGACTTTGAGAGTGACCAGGCACAAGATAGTTCAGAAACTATGTCAACAGCCTCTTCAGTGCAAGCACCAAGAAACCTGCAGAGCAACATGTGGGAAATGGAGACTCCACAAGAAAATAAAGGAAACTTTCAAAAATCTTTAGATCAAATATTTGAGACACTGGAGAATAAAAGTCCTAATTCTGTTGAGGATCTATTTTCAGAAGTTGACAATTCTTACTATGATCTTGATACTATGTTAACAGGCATGATGAGCAACACAAAAATGGGACACTGTGATAGTCTTGAAACATTTTCTTCTCCAACAAATACAGCTTCTAACTCTAATTGTAAATCTGATCTTAATGACCTTGATCATATTGTGGAAATCCTTGTTGAATCGTGAACCTCCTTGTGTAGGAGGTAAAGATCTGATAATGGGAAGAAAAAACTTGAGAAAGCAATTTCTACAGTTTGTTCTATCACATCTGCACGAGTATTTTACAAATATCTCTATATTATATAGATATATATATAAAAAGAAGCACTTCATATTGCAAAATAGTGTTAACTCCTAAAGTTAACCTGCAACTTGTAGTGTAATAGCCTGATTTATCATCCAGTGAACTGTAACTACATACGGTAAATGTTTCTACACTTGGGGTCCAAGGCTCTTGAAATTGGGTTCCTTTTACCAATTTGTTTTAGCCTATGGTGGAGGATATCCTCAGGGAGAGGAATTCTCTCATATTATTACATTTCTCCCGTAAAAATTGAAATAAACAGGGAGGGAAGCTGGATAACTGGTTTCCTATTTTCCTCCAGTTTCCATTTTGTTACACCACAAAACAACCATACCTGCTGCTTCTGTTTTAAATCGCTGCGTGGCTCTTAAAGAGCAGTATGCAATAGTTCTTGGTATCCTTGCTAGCTTCTGGGTTTTGCTACGATTTTTACTTCAAAAATAGTTTTTAAGTGTTTATTGGTGTTTAGATTTTTCCAGGTATTTTCCTAAAATATATTTTTTACTACAGATGTTATGTCAGCTGCTAACTTAGTAACTTTTGATCATATCTGCAGTTGATGTATTTTTTGCAAGATTTTCAAAAAGGGATGTTTTTTTACCATGAGCTACCCAATGTAGTTCAGTAAAGTGTATGTAAATGTAAATATACAATTTTATACTTGGCATTAAAATGTAAGAGCTGTTTTCATGATTCTGTTTTTATAGAGTAGTACTTTACTAAATTGAGAATTGTACATTTATGCTTTCAATACCCCACATACTTGAGTATCGTTATAGGAAGAGCTTTGATCCAGCTATATACAATTACATTTAATTCATTTCAGACCATACTTTTTGTTAACTACAAACCTAAATGATGTAGGTTTTTATTTATGTGTATTTATATGTAAATGTCATCAAGTGAATTGTTTATCACTGAAGTCTACCATCAAATATTTGTTTTTGTGGGATAACTATCTTGCACTAATTACTACAAAAAGTGTTATTAGCGGCCTTTAAATCTCACTGGTATGTCATGATGTCTTGTCATAATTAATATGCTCCACTCTTACCAAGGGTTTCCTCTTGGCTTTTTTTAAATAACAAAAAATGTAATACAACATGTGATGGTGGTCTTTTCTTCCCGCACATTTGGTTTCAAGTTTATATAACTAAGCTTCTTCCTAGGAAATGTTTTTTTTGGGAAAGGGATAATTAGAAATAGCCTATGATTTTATTATAAAATAACAAATGTTTACCATCAGAAGCTGCTACTGGGGAAAAGCTCCAAGGTAGCAGGGAGTAGGGAAGTGGGGAAATATGGATTGGTTTCTGGAATGTGTTGGCCATGGCTGTGCCAGGGGAAGACATCTGTCAGTAACGTGGTTGTTTTCTGTAGATCTGAACCAAGCAAGTTGCTGAACATGAAAAGAGAACCCTGCTGTGTCTGACAGGCTCTGCCTTTCCATGAGTGCCCTTACCTAGGATGCAGATTCTCAAACCTGGAAAGGGGATTGGAGGTGGGGGTGCCAAGAGGGTGTTGAGAACATTTGAGTATCACTTCAAGAATAAGGAGACCACTGATCTATGCTTTAGAATCATCTGCTTTGAGGAAAGATCATATCATTTTGCTAAATTTTGCAAACTCAACAGTTGAATGCTTATAGGCTCCATCTTCTGAAACCACACACTTGGTGTGAGTCTTCAGTGAATTGGAAAATGTTTCTTTGTATTACACTTGGCATAAGATAACTTGTAATTGCTGTAGTAGTTAAACTTGGCTTTCTCGCTAATAGCTTCATGTTAAAGGACAAAATAGCATATAGGCACTTGAAAGTTCAGTCTGCAGGGTATAGGTGGACCAAAGAGAAGCCAGTGCTACATGTCTTAATTGAGAGATCACTCATAGGTATTGCAGTAATAAATGCTGATTCAGGAGGATCCAAAAACAAACTGTCATATCTTACAGTGAAATAAATCTGGCTTATGTGGTAATGTTTGTTGTAGTATCAGAGATTACTTCAAAAATTATAAATCTGCAGGTAATTCTTCTTGATGCTTTTCTGTGTGTGAACCACTGAACTGGGCAGCAGATGCCTAAGGGTAAAACAGAGAGCCAGGCAGTTTCAGAGTTTTATAAAGGGACCATCAGCATTGATTGGAATAACTGAATATCTTCTGTTCCTCTGGGAAACTTTCCCAAAACAGCTCTGAACTGTGTTGAAAACCCACAGGTTTGAGCAATTGTGGGTGTTCCCCTCTGTCCCCCCACCCTCCATTTTCATTAAATGAGCAATTTCATGTTCAGATATTTTAAAAATGCTCTTCCCCACCTCCTTAGTATGCATCAGTCTGCATATTACAGATAGGAATCAGCATAATTTGTTCATTTGTTAAACTGTTAAATGCACAGGTGTGTATTTATAACTCTATACTTTATTACTGTACAAAGCATCTAGGTGTGTGCATTCCTTTACCAGGGAAGCTGTGCTTAGTTAAAACAATTTATAGAGACTACTTGGCTTAACAGGAAAGGTGTTAGGTAGATAGGCATTTGTGGAGTTAAGCATTTAAACAGAAATATATATCCTGTTTTATTACATTCTTAAAACTTACACCAAATCTTAGGTGCTTTTACAAGCCTGATATCTTGGCTCAGCAGATGTAAGAATGGGTATTGCTGAAAGTTGCACAGTCACCATGTAGAACTGATGTGCACCTACAAGTGGTCTGACTTTGCAGAGACTAATCTGTAAAATCAGCTTGTCTCCCTACTGCTTTAATAATGTGTCTCAGTCTAATTCAGCTTCTCATGCTTTGCTTCCCCCATTAAAAAAAAAAAAATAAAAAAAAAAGGAATAATAATTTTTAAAAAAGGCTTTATTTTCTAAATGCCAGTGTAATTTCTTTGCTAGTCCAAAGAGGTATTGGTTAAATATGCATCACTTAAAGGTTAATACAATAAGCTCCCCCTCTATGTGATCCTCTAAGGTAGTGAGAGACATCAGAAATTAAAAGGTGCCTATAAGACTGTGAATTCTGAATTAGTGAGCTGTTACTACAAATGGTGAGAGATGATACTTGCTGGTGGGCATTTTTAAAATTTCTACATGTAAATGTGAAATAAAAAAACAACAACTTAGCCTCTTAAATTAGGAAAGGCTTCTGACAGATTCTGCTGCCACTCCTAGCAGCCTTTTTTCTCTTGTGCTCCTAGGGAAGAGTGATGGAGCTTGCACAGCATCAGTGCCATGTGTGAAACAAGGCTGTTGGTCTGCGTGGTGGCACTGGGCTGTGGATGTGCACAAAAGAAAGCTTTGTCGAGCACATAGCTAATATCCAATCTGCTTCCTTTGCAGGTGACACTGAGCATCTGTCCCCTTCTGCCTTTGTGCCTGTGGCTTTATTTCTCCTTTTTCCTTGCCAGAAAATCAGAGTTTCTGGAGCTCGAGCATTCAGCAAAGGCAAGAAGTGCAAGGATCCAGGCTGCCGTAACAATGGCTTGTCTGCTTATTGCTTCTCTGTGTGGTGCTTGTTGGCTTCTTTTAACCCCCTCTCTCTGCTGCAGCTCTGGGAGTTTGCCTACCAAAAGGCATCACCTGTCTCTATGAATGTAGCTATATTTGCCTAAAGGACAAATTTGGTCAATGAAGAGAGAATCAGGTCTTTGAATGAAAAAGCACCTTTCGTGACCAGGCTGCCTTGGAGGCACAGCAGTGAAGGTGCAGGGTTTCTGCCCTGGAGCAGGTTAGGGATTCAGATGTGAGCTGAGCCTGCAGACTCACCAGAATTACCTGTTTTCAAAGCTGTTCTTAGCACAGCTTTAGCTGTTCTTAGACTTTTTTTGAAGTCTCAGATATGTCTGGGCTGCTATAGTAAGCATTTTTAAAGGCATTATTGTAAATTGACTGAGAGAATAGCTAATATTTTAATTACCTAACCATTATGGATTTTTTGTGTCTCAAAATATTGATTTGTGTGAATGCTTTACAGTCCTGTAACTTATTCCATATTCCCTTATTAGTAAACAAACTGTCAAAAGCTAGAATGAAAAAAAACTAACACAAATTTGTCTTCTGACATCTATGATAAGACAAATAAAAAGGCTTTCAAAAATTACTTCTGTTCAAAGTGAAAGTATGCTCATGTCTTAGACCTAGGATGTATAGTCCCATATGCAAAAAAACCCATGACTGATGATGACAAATTTTGTTTGCTCATCAGTTCTTAAATGAGTGATTTCACACTCTGACTAATACTAAGAGTACAAAACTACCAAGTTTCAAAGAAATGAAATAAACATCTTGGGAACACATGTATTTTTGTTAATCTGGCTTACCAAACACAAGCTTTTGCTAGGATTGTCTGAACTTCTTTTGGTGTCTCTTACAAAGTTGAGAGTTAAGATAAATTTTCCTGCTTTTTTCCAAGGAATTTTCATGGAGAGGTAAGATCACATTGAGTAATTTCTCAGGAAAGAGACTTATTTTAGGTATTTGTAGTGCCTTTTAAAAAAAAAAAAGTGCTAGTGAAAAATACTAAAATTTCATTATCTGACATGATTTTTGTAAGTTTGTGTGGTAGCTCTTTCTTAAAAAAACCCTCAACAATTATTCATTTGCTTAACCAACATTCTCCCAAAATGAGTGCTTTATGACCTGAAGAATTATTGTGGTAGATGTCCATGCATGACAAACATGTCAACAGGAAAACCTAATGCTAGAGGCCGCTTTGCATTGTCAGGGAAACATCTGAGTAATTTCAACTGTCATCTTTTTAGGGAAGAGTAATTGAAGATACAGGTGATTACATGACTTTTTGCAAAACTAGAATTGAGCAGAAATTGTATCCCCGCTTGTGCTGTATTTGGAAGTCCCCTAGGAGCTTTCGGGAAGTTCAGGTATGTACTGCAATAGTAAAATTCTATAGCAAAAGAACTGTATATACTATTTTTCATGTTCCATTTATAGACAAGATTTGGAGAGGAAATCAAGAAAAAGTAAAGCAGCTTCAACCTGGGGTTGTGGAAGCTTACAAAACAGGACTTCCAAAGGGAAGGGCAGGTATGTTAATACAAAACAAACTCAAAAATGAGAAGAGTTTAATACTTTAAGGAAAAAAATCCCAGTACTTGTAACAAATTCACTTTTCTGTGTTCAAAATCATTACTGAGAAAAAGGCTAGATATGAAAAGTACTGGGTGTTGGGATTATTTTGTGTCCAGTGAGCTGACTGAAGCTTAAGACAAAGTTGTTGAATGGTTAATTGTTCAAATTGAAGCTCAGTACCATTGTTTGCTTTTGTGTCTGCTTTGTTCGAAAGGTATAGGGTGAAAGTGCTTTTTCTTGTAAATTGTGATTTTTTTTGACAAAAGAGAACAATGATTTCCTACTCTGAGAAATATTCAGTAAGGTGTTGTTAGGTTTTGTAATGACCATCTTGTGTCTTTTTTCTAAAAAACTTGAGTAAGCAGAGGCTTTACCACCCAACAGGTGGTAAAACGAACTGGGCTTTAGTGCAGTGTGCTGTGCCTTTCTCACTTCCCTGTAGAAGTACAGCAACACAGGAGCATTCTGCCATTCAGCTTTAGAACAGCTAATTCATTTCAATCAAATCTGGCAGATCTCACACTCACTACATTTTTAGAATTTTTCTAAGTGTGGAGGTACCAGAAGGAAACAGCATTCTGTACTGATACTCAGTAATCCAGATAAGGGAGAGACATAAGTTTCCAGGCATGAGACCAGCTTCACTTAAAGCCCCTACCTTGAATGCAGAGGTAATTAATCATAGGCATAAATCCATAGGAAAGCAGTCTTCACTAGTTCCTGTGTTCCTGGAACCGTGTTTTTGAATAGATGCCTAGTAAGAAGAAGTAGAAAACCTCCAGCATTCCTTTCAGATGAGTTATATAGAGACCTTGATTGGCTTGGGGGTTGTATTTTTTCCCGGTTTATGTGAAATTTGCTGCAAAAGCAAATGTGCTGCACATGAGAATGGCATTCTGGTGCAGTGAGTATAGTCATACTGAAAGGCCATGTTTAAATCATAAAAAAATCATATGCAATCCTCTTTTTGCCTCAAACTTAGTTCAAGTCAAAATGGGAGAGCATTAGACTCCTAGAACATGACCTCATTTGAGAATGTAAGGACCTTTTAAAGGAATTTTTTTTCTCAAGAAAGACCTTATATGTGAGCTCAGCCCTCTGAATTCTTCACCACGTGAGACAAGCATGGCTCCTCTAGAACATGAGACATTAACTATTGCCAAGCTAAACAAGGTTCCAGTTCTTTTATGTGAATCCCACTGTTAACACAAGCAAAAAAGTGACCAAACCCTTTGCAAATAATCACCAAATTTTCATTTCTATTAACTTCTTCAAGCATTAAGCCATGAATCCAAAGTTGTGATGCATGCATTTAAACATCTCCAGGTTCTTTTTTTCTGTAGCTTTTGTCAGAGCATGCTTGAATTCACAACTGACGTTTCTAGAAACACCTGCTATAGAAGGCACATTCACCCTTTTCTATTGTACAGAACAAAAATTGGTTACAGAACAGCTGACCACTTTAGGTTAATCACTTAAGAAAGAGTGAGGAGAGCAGTGACAAGAGTTGGTGTCTTTCTGGGAGGTCTGGTGGACTGGAGGACAATGGCTGTACCAGAGCCAAGGATTGCCTTGAGCTGTGGAGAGGGAGAATTGTCCAAGACTGCAGGGCTGCCCGGAGGACATAGACTTTTGGCCAGCAGGAGTCAAGTGTGCAAAGCCTCATCTTTGCTCAAGCTGTGAGGACACCTTGGTGGTACTGCTAGCTAAACTACCCCTTTATATTCCATATTAGACATAATAATTCCAGATCTGTCCCTTCTGCACCAGCTACCTTTGTATGCCTATCCTGTGGCTATTCCTTGGAGATAATCCCAAGCGTAGGGCAGGGGTCAGTCCTGGTGCAATACTCCTGGTTGTCTCTGGCTGACTTTAGTAGACAGAAGAATCCTGAACATCTCAGAGTTACTCCTCCACTAAAACCACAGGGTGTAGTGGGAAGGGGTATGGGGGAGATGTTTGGTCCACTCCTCCCGCTCCTAAGTGCTGACACTGGTCCTGCACTTAGACTTGGTGCAGCAGATGGACCATGAGGGTTGGGGTGTCACCCCTCAGTCATTGGGTAAGGTGACACAGCTCTGGCAGCGTGTCTAAAAGGATTCATTAGCGCTTCTCACGGCAGCACTCGCTCCCCTTCTGTGCTCCGTGACCCCCAGCAGTGAGGTCAGAGCACAGCTGTGGCTGAGGAATGGGGGGCACCATGCTGCAGGAGAGACGTGGCCTGGAGAGACAGTCCCTTTGCCCTCAGTGAGGGACCTGCGGGGCTCAGCTCTGGCTTTCTGTCTCTCTCCCTTCACCCCTGCATTTGGGTCGGGCCTTGGACACTCCTACCCCTTCAAAAGTGCCCATCAGGAGACACAAGGGTTAAAATCTGTTGGACCTGAGGGTTTAAAAAAAAATCTCCTTTGCTGAAAAATCATAAAAAGCAGCTGACCTTTCATCGAAGTTGAAGTGTATCTCCACCAGACAATTACAAATGTTTCTGTAGTTGTTATGAGATTGACATGGAACCTTGTGTGTGAACTTGGTCTGTGCTTGCCTTCAGTGTAGGAACCTACCTGTGTTCTCAAGTTTTGTTTGGTTTTACTGTCCTAGAGATTGGCTCTATGAGAGATGGGTTTAGATCAAGCAGCTTTTTGGGGATGCATCAGGTAACCAACCCATGGCAGGGTTCCACAAAAGCTCAAAATCAATCTTTACAAATACTTCAATGTCAGATTTTGAAATCTGGTTTGTACAAACATTTGTGCCAATGTAGCTTGATTACGCAAATGCCCGTGAAAAGCAAATACGAGGTTTGAGCATGGCTAAAACCACCTCAGTCTTTGAAGGAAAAAAATCAAGTGAATATTCATGGACAATTGTGCAATGTTTGACGTAGCTCTAGGGCTGGTCGGGAGACGTGTGCGCCTCGTTTCCCAACCGCTCTGGCACCGGGCGTTGTAAGAACGCTGTTCTGTGGAGGCCCTGGGCGTGCCTTTTACTGAAATTGGGTAGTTTGGTCACAGACGGACTGCGAGTTTATTTTTTTAGGAAAAAAAAAAAAAAGGTGGCTCTGGGCCTGGGTCCGGGCTGGCCGGTGGCTCCGCGGTGGTTTCAAGGCGCAAGGCGCGGCATCAGCGGCGGGCGGAGCAGTGCGGTGCC
>JACBWW010000004.1:3110322-3241127 GCA_020086605.1 Lanius collurio
ACGACTAAGGCGTGTACCCGGCCGCTCCGCCACCCCCGCCAGCCCGGGCGGGGCCACCCCCGGAGCGCCGCGCCGGGGAGCGCGGGACTCGGCGGCGCCCATGTCCCCATTGGGCGAGGCCGGCGCGCGGCCCCGCCCTCCCCGGCTCTCCCGGCTCTCTCATTGGGTGGCGCGGCGGAGCCGGCCGTAGCCCCGCCTCCCCGGCTCGCCCGCCAGTCAGAAAATGGTTGCCGGGCAGGTTGAAAGGGCCGCCGGCCAATGGGAGGGCGAGCAGCTGGCGCGCGCGGCGCACGCAGCGCCCCCGCGCGCCCCGCCACGGGAGCCGCGGGCGGAGGGAAGGGCGGAGCGGAGGCTGCCGGGGCCCGGCGGGGGTGGCGCTGCCTCCGCCTCCTCCCGGCCGGAGTCCCAGCCCCGCCGAAGGGAGGGAGCTCGGCCGGCTGCGAAGGAACGGGGGGTTCCTCTGCTCCCAGGTAGGGCGCCGGTCGGAAGGCGGCGGGAGGCGGCGGTAGGGTGCGGGGCTGAGAGCCGGGGGCAGGGGGAGGGCAGCGGCGGCCGCGGGGTGACGGCCGGGCACGGCGAGAGGCCAAGGCGGGCGCGGCGGGAGCCCCGGCGGAGCGGGGGGGCTCTGCCCGTGAGGGGTGGGGGCGCAGCCGGCGGTGCGGTGGGAGAGGAGGGCACAGCAGGGACAGGTGGAGCGCACGGCGGGCCACGGGGTTGCGCGGCGCGGCGGGACGGCGGCCCCGGGAAGCTGGGCTGGGTGCGGGGGGCACAGCGGGGCCGGGCTGCGGGCACGGCGGCCCCGGGGAGCTGGGCTGGGCGCGGGGGGAGCGCCCGGAGCGCGGCCGGCGGTGGAAGTTGTTCGCGCAGTTATAATTAGCCCGGCCGGGGTCTGAGCGAGCCGGGCGGAGGAAGGGGGAGGAGTGTAACTTTTCGCAGCTCGGGAAGCCCAAGGTTGTCTCTGATTACCGCTGCCCACGGCCGCGGGGAGGGGAGGGAAGGGGGGGGCGGGACGCCCGCAGGAAGCACCGACACTCCTTCCACAAAGGCCAAATGGTGGCAGGAGCCGCGGGAGCGGCGGCGGGAGGGCGGCAGGAAAGGGCTTTCCCTGAATCCCAGCGGTTCCATCCTGGCACTCCTGATCGCTGCCCCTTGGTAGTTGCGACTTATGTATATGCTGCAGTCACATTTTTAATAACAGGGTTTGTTTGGCTCAGTAAATGCGCGTTAGTCTGGGCTGCGAGCAGGTGGATAGGAGTGGAGGAGCATAAGATTGGTCTCTTCTATGCATATTGCAGATTAAGCTCGCAAATAAGTACAGTTAATAATTTCTGCCCTAGTTAGGCCTGGAATTTTTCAAACTATGTTGGAATGCCAGTTTCTAAAAACATGGGTAGGAGCCTTATGCAGTAGTTTTCCACTTTATTTTTGATGTGGCTAAAATTCTGTCGTTCAGGCAGTTAGGTGCAATGGGGGAAATACCATTAATACTGAAATGATGGTGTAATCTCAGAATTCTAAAGTGACCCCTAAACAGGTACTAGGAAGGGAAGACCGGAAGAAACAAAAAGTAATCCACTAGAGATAAAATTCATAGTGATTTACAGCTACTGTGTGTCTTTTATAGTTGTCTTTTTTTTCCTCACAGGTTGTAAAAACTAAACTTAATAACCTTACCTCTGTACTTCTTCCTGACACTCATCCCAGTGTGAAATTATACAGGGCAAAAGTCACAACCTCCTCGGTTACTTCTGCAGGAATCGTTTGAAGTATATAATATAGAAATTAAATTTGAAATCTTCTTGACTTCATCTCCTTCTAGCAAAATATTAGACTTCTAAAATACAAGTAACAGTATTGTTTTTTTATCCAGTGGTTCTAATTTTGTTGGGTTTAGGGTTTTTTAGCTAAGGTGCTAAAATCTAAAACTTTCAACATTTTAGTATGCTTGTTAGCTTTGTTAAGTTGTTTTAGCATTAAAAAAAATCCTAAAACTCTAAAACATGTGTTTTTATATTCAGTGTATAGAAAATGCAGTGACTGCACACCTCTCCCTGTGACCTAACAAGTACACTTTAATGAACCTCAATAGTGACCATCTGAAGTCCACTGTTTCAGAGCAAATAGGTTGTGAATCTTCATTTATCTCTTTGTTTGGGGATGATGATTATTATTATTATCATTATTATTATTGTTATTATTTACAGATAGCAGGGATTTCTTTATACCGGGAAAGAAGTCAGCTTCTAGGAGGAGGGAGATGTTCATGTGTTTGTTGCTGTGGGTTAGGTTTGGCTTGCTTAGGTCACGGGCATTTTACTGCTGTTTTACTGCATCTTTACAGTTCCGAGGTTCTGTAAGCGGAGGAGCCCTTTGGTAGCATCAGGCTATGAGTTGCTATGTAAGATGAACTGTAGGCGTTTACTTGCCCGTCTGTCTGAATGTAAGACTGCCTTTCACTATGTATTATTTTAAGATATGTGAAATAATGTATGAACTCTTGATTTTCGATCATGAAGGACTGTGTTTATCTGACAGTACTGATCCTTGCTCCTGTGGTGCATTTGTGAGGCAGTTTGCCACAGCTGGGTCAGGTGTCTGTGTGTGTGATGTGCACAAACAGGCAGGTCACATCCAATCCTGGCCTGCAGGCTGTTGGCCCCTGCAAGGGTTTTAATTCTTGGAATTCACAACTGTTTAATTCTCCAGGTGGAGGTGAGACCTCAAGAGCATGGATTGTGCGATTACCTCCACATCTCCTAGCCCAGTGCATAGTTTACTGTCACTTCAGCCTTTTCGTATTTCCCAGTTTCCAATGCCTCGAGTTAATCCATTATTTAATCCATGTGGTCTCTTGCCATACTGCAGATGTTCCTATATCAGGGTTTTGAGGGAAATGATGCCATACAGAATATTAGACACAGTCATAGGACACCTTGTCAAATATTTTCTTGTGCTGGTTTTGTATATGCTGAAATAGAGGAACATTGGGGGATTAAATAAAAAGCATAATTACTTTTGCAGCCTTTAAGTGTTAGGAGATAATTCTGAAATGTTAACAGTGCATGGTATTCTCTCTCCAGATTTTGTGATTTTGGAGATGATTACAATTGTAAATTGGTGCTCGATAACCTGAAGAAATATCAGTGCAAGTCCTTATCCTAAAGCCTAACACTTAGAGGATCAGCATTCTGTAATACTCATTTATGAAAGATAGTTTCTACACTTTATGTGTTCACAGGTGAAACTGTTCAGTCCTCTTATTTCAGTGTATTCATGAACTTTAGGGGGTTTTACCCATATTTATCTGTTTTAATAGAATTTAGCACAAATCATTTAAAAAGTTGTATTGAATTGTGTGCTTATTACTTCTGGTTTTAAAAAATAAAAACCACCACATAGTAATCTAAAATACTCTGGTTTTGTTTTTCCTCTTAAGTGGCATCATCCTACCTTGGTGGATGGCGTGGCCTCTGGGATAGTTCAATACTCTTGGATGACCACGCTTTATGCAAAATCCAGAATCTTTCTGCCTGGACTCCTTTCTGTTTTCTAAGAGTAAGTACTTGCATGTTTTTATGAAATTGTATCTTAGGTGCATAGGGCACGTTCTGGTAATGGGCTGCAGATGTTATTTGTGGATTAGAGTAGTAAACTGAAATATGTCTTTTAAAAACGGGCTATATAATATAAAGTGAGGTGCTTAGACTTACTGGATGGTATAAACTCTTTAGCTTGAGTTTTCTGAATTTCCATTACTGTTTTTTATAAGGGAGAATTATTACAATATCACATTTTTCTTGGAAATTGGTTAACTGAGGCTTAAATCTTACAGTGAGATTCACTGTTCAGCTGCTAAAATTGAGTGTTATAATCTTGTCTTGTGAGAAGGTGGCACTTGAGATACAGAAGTAAAGTTGTGTGCTACAAGAGAAAATTCAGTGATTTCTGATTTGGTAACTGAAAGAATAAATGCAGGAAAAGATCTTTCTTTCTTGTTTGCTTTAACTGTTAATGGTCCAATTTTTTCTGTTAAAAGTATAGGCATGCCAATTTCTGATATTTAATAAGCTATAAGTTCTTTTATTAGTGTGTCTTTTAGATTGCTGTGACTCTAAAACACTTGTCAGTGTTACGTAGGTGAATGCATCCAGTATCTCTATTTGAAGCAAGTAGGGTAAGGAAATTGGATTGAGAACTGTTCAGTTGACTAGAATAAGCTGTGAAGAGGTGTGTCACTGCATTTGCAGATCTAATGATCCTTTGTCTCTCCAGTGAGATGCTTTGGTGGAACCGTGGTGGTTTTGTTCTTGTTGTTGCTTTTATGAGTGCTTTAGGTTCTCCTTTAATTATAGTTTAGTTTTACTATGGGAGTTTCTAGGTTTAGTAACTCTTGATCACGTATTAGCTTTTGCCAACTACTATTGATCCTTAGTTTAAATTATTCCAGGCCCTTGTTCCACTAAAAAAAAAAATCCACCCAAAATTCCTGGAAAAAATTTTGCTAAACACATTGTCATTAAAAATATACGTGTGAGCTTTGTTAGTAAATGTGGAATGAGATACACAAGTGACAGACAAGAGTGATAGTGGTTTAGTTTGGGGGTTTTTAAGGATGGAAGTTTCTCTCTACTGAGCACTGGAACACTGGAGCTCCCTCAGCAGCTTTCCCTTATACTCTAATCAGCTGCTGAGAATGTGGTTCATTTACTCTTGGGAGCAGCCTGGATCCACTTGTTTTAGGTGTGGAAGGTACAGATCCTTACAGAGGAGTTCCTTCTCCAGAGTGAAATGTCCTGCTCTGAAACTTCGCTGCACTAGTTTGTAAAACAAAGCTTTTATCAGTGCTTAGTGAAATGAAATGAGAGTACGGAACTTAGAAAGATGTCCTTAAGTACAGGAATTTTCCAGATCCTGTTAGACATAACATAAACAGGTTGTTGTGGGGGTGTTTCAAACTAACTTCTAAATCAAGGTAAAACTTCCAAGTGCTTCCTAAACATCATTTCAGTTCCTGCAATTTTTGTGTATGATACAGTTTTATTCTCTACTTCCATACATAGTGAATGACACTGGGAAGGTTATTAATTCCAGAATAATTCTCTGCTAAACTCAGTCGTCTTCTTGTTCCTTTCCTATACCTAATGAATGCTATTCAGGCTGGTCTTACTCTCAGAATGTGGGGAAATGCTTAGGTGTAGAGGTTTTTTCTGTTTTATTTTCAGGATTGGAGTGTGTGTGTCTGTGTTTGATTTTGGGTTTGTTTCTTGTTTTTGTTGGGGTTTCTTGAGTCAGAACAGTAGCATATCTTGGTTCTGTGTTCCAGTTACTTAGTACCAGACTTAGGTGTGTTATAGGTCAAGATTTGTTGACCAAAAAGTTCACATTAAGTCTGCTTTCTTTGAGCTGCTGTTTTCTGGTAATTTCTGACACCTATGAAGAAGTTGTTGCATAGGAGTTTAGGTATGGGAGTAAGCTGGTAGGACTGCACTCCTCCCTGTATGCACACTTTTAGTCACTTGTGCCTTCTCCAGCTGTTACTCATCTTGGCTAAACTGGGGCAGGGCTGAGAGAGGGGGGTGGGGTGCCAATGGACTTAAACACATTTTTGTATATTTGAAAGTGTCTTCAGGTCCAAATTGCTTCTTACTTTGGTGTTCCCTCAAGCATTTAGTCCATCCCTCTCTTGCTCTTGGTAACAGCTGAGATGCTGTGTGGATCTCCAGCACGTGCTGGGGACCCCAGATCAGAGGCACAGTTCTGTGTGGTCTGACAGCTTATGGTGTTATGTAAGGCATGTCCAAGTGATCAGCCCTAAGCCCGGATGGGAGGAAGGGATTTGTGTTGTGTCTGTTAACTGCACCTTCAGCCTTTCCATTTTCTTGTACACTTTCTTCGACATGAAATACGAGGCAATAGCCAGTCCAGCACTTAAAACTGTTTGTGAAGTTGTGTTGCCTAAGCTAAAATGTGTGTCGGGTAGGGGAAGGATTATCATCAGAAGTAGTGTGCAGCATACATCAAATAATTCTGGGAAACAGCCGTAACTGTGGGATGTTTTGTCTTCCTTTGCACTTCCTGCAGATAGACGTGTGCTTGTGAGATGTGTCTGTGGAAGAGAGGGGAGGGCAGGACACCCTCTTATCAGCCAGCCTTGGTCAGTCACTAACACAAGTCTACAGCCCAGAGAGACTTCTGTCTGTCTTTACTCTTACATGGTTTCTGCAGTTAGAAGACAAAGGAGACTTTGAAAGGGAATTGCCCAAATTACTATAGCAAGGAGTCTCTAATTTTGATTTTAATACGTAAGTTGCATTACTGCAAACTGGACAGGCAGCTTTCACTCGTGAGGTGCTTACACATCTGCAAAGCTGGTATTTTGGTCCTGTAAGAAAAAGTAATATTTCACTTTGAGACAGTCTTGGGCTGAAAAAAGCAACAGTGTGGCTGTGCAGAAAGGATCAAGCAAGTCTGAATTCAATAGTATTCTAAAAAGAAAAGCCAAAAGGAATCACTATGAATTAAATTATATTTACCTGCATAGTGAAGGCCAGGTACTTTACTGATGATCTTGCTATTCAAACATATTTAATGGTGAATAAATAACTGTTGAGTAGTTGATTACAGTGCTTGTTTTGTGCATGGAAAGTTCATGTTCAGACAGTACTAACCATGGCAGTTGTGTTTGATACACTCATTATTTGCGAAGCTCTTTTCTGCTGAAAATTAAAGCTCTGTGAGATCCTGAGTTCTAAACATTGTTTAACTTTGCTCTTCAGTTTTTCTCCCTCATCTTCCAAAAAAGTTTTTAAGTAGTAGTTTTCCCAGATAGAAGTAATTGAGGGTTTTCACATGTTGCATTATTCCTTGAGAGTGTTCCCAGCTGTACTTCCCAGCCATGTGTCAGTGACAGCTGCACTGTCAGACCCTGTGACAGATGGAGCTGAAATGGTGGCACGGGCCCTGTATTGTCCGCAGCACGTCGCAATGTGAATTTTTCTTGGTAGCCTGGAATGTTTCTTCTGAGTAGCTGCACCCTGACCAGGCCTGTTTGTTTGGTATTGTGTGGATTTGCCAACCAGGGATGTGCCTCTTCCCTCCCAAGTGCTTTCAAACCCTGGTATGGTGTAGGATTACAGTGCTTGGATGCTTCTTCCCATCTTAGCAGGGAGGAGTTGCTATGAAATGTCCTCCATGGAGGAGTGGAAGGAACTGAGGAACATGCTGTCAGGGCAGAATTTATATGTAGACTCCCCTGTAGTTCAGTGATGTGAATAGAGAGTTTGGTACTCCCAAATATTGAGTTCACTTTGCTTTCTTTTCTCTATATCTGAAAAATTATTTTAATTTAAAAAGCATTCTGCCATAAATGGCCCGTGGCTCAGTTTGCTTTACCATATTGAGAGACAATGAGAAAATGCCAGAAAAAAAGTTGAGATGTGTCGTTCCTCATTGTCCCTGTTTTTTTCATGACTAAAGATTCTAAAATAGATCATCTGAATGGAAAAAAAAAATTTGTGAAACTTTCAAGTTCAGGAAGAGGGTGACTTAGAGCTTGCTGCTTTTATAATTGAACAGCTATGTACAGATATGATGTTGGCATTTGAAGTTGGCACAAACTTTAATTTTTATTCAGTTTATTTACTTACAAATTATAGAGTTATCAGATTGGCACATCCCAAAATCCTGCTACTTAATGCAATTTTTTGAGATCTGAGCAGGTTCCTGGAATTAGGTTGGAGTAAGGAGAGTGCAGTTTCTGGAGCCTTTGTGTGCTTTAGTGTGGCCAGATTGTGCTCCTCTGAGCTGGCTGTGCCCTCGTGTCAGCTGATGGAAGGGCTGCCACTGCTCCTTGTCTGGGAGCTGGGGGTTCATGTGTGCACAGCTGCTTGTTTGCCCTACTACCAAAAATTGGAGTAAGCATTGCATAGTTAAATAATGCCATCAGCATCTTCTGCTGCAAAGTAATGCTGTGAAAGAGCATCTGAATTTCTGGGTTTGGGGTGAGATGTGGATATGTAGCACTACAGAAGAACAAACTGCTCAGAAAATACATACTAGTTTGTTAAGGATCTGATCCCATCAGAAATTCTTGTGTTAGAAAGTAAGGCAAATGGCTTGATAAAATGTAGATTAGCTGGTAACAAAGGGGCTTTGTGTCTTTTGTAGGTCAGCAGCTGAGTGTGTTTGACAAGAACTGAAATTTAATGTCTCCTGTAGCAACCATGACACTAGTAATTTTTAAATCCCCTGTACCAATGGTACTGTGATTTTTATTAGCCTTTTCCAAATTTTTGTGTAACCTTTGAAGTCATCTAGGAGGGAGAGTTAGGGATCCTTTCTGTTAGGAAAAGAATCCAAGTTAGACAGAATTTCTAAAATGTAAGGTAGTACTATGTTTGGGTATTTTAAAAAGCATCTTGAGAGTGGGGAGTACATTAAGTAGAAACATTTTGAAGTTGGAGCAAATAGTGTTTCTTGCACTTCATTTTTATAGTTAAGTGCTGTCATACTCGAGCATTATTACATATTTCTTAAATGCTCTGAGACAAATTTTATGTAGGAAATTTGAGGAATGAAAAGAAGGGTGTCTGCCTATATGAGCATGAAGTATTTAGTCTAACTAGACTACTGTTTGAATTGAAAAGTAAAACAAGTCATTTGAAGTTGTTCTTTTGAAATTATACATCCTTGCATATCATAGCACACTTGCTCTTTAAGTTTGCTTACGGAATTTAAATACTAGCACATTTTTGAGATGTTAGGAATTATTTATATAATTCAAAGAGATAAGAATAGTATGTCCTGTATGCCTAACAAAGTGTAAATTTATCTTCCAAAAAATAATAAAAGCAGTAAATTATCAAAAGCAAGCATTCTGAATGTATGAAATTGAAATGTCAGAATTGCTGTTTCCTGTATGGTCATAACTTCATTCCCTTATGGGTGTAAATTTTGGTTGGTTTAATTGAGAGAGGGGAAAAAAAAAAAAAGAAGCCCCACTAGTGGTCAGTGTATGGGAATGATGGTGTTTAGTGAAGGAACAGCCTTTTTGATGCATAATTTTTGTTCTTATAGTGATGCTATGAGGTAATGCCTTAGGTAGTACACAACATTTGAATGCTGCTTAAAATGGAGAGTACACAATTCTCTTATGAGTTTTTTGTGATTTGCATAAATGATTGTCTTTATGATGAGAGTTGGTATATTTAGCAACAGTCTACTTATTATCTGTTATTGTCAGCAGTTTGACTGAGGATGCCTGACAGACACTGCCTCCCCAGAATACTTCATTATTATATTTTGTGTCTGAAGTTTGTAGCCAGATTTGTTCTGATTTTGTTGTAATGGAGTGCTGTAATGGAATTTTAATGGGGTGCTGGAGAGGGAGAGCGTGATCAGTGTGGGAAGATGACCCAGGTGAACAGGCACACCACATCCAGACACCTTCTGGCTTTTAAAGAGATTCAGCTTGTGCCGTGGCAGTTTAGCAGGAAACTTTGGAGAAAAACAGAGTTCCAAAGTTAAAAAATTGCAGCACTGGTAAAATTCCAAGTAATTAAACTTAGTTGCTGTTTCAAGAGTGACTATGTTAGTGAACTGAAGATAGGCCAGACTACTCCTTCCTAAGTAAAAATGCAGTCATAGGACAAGTTGAATTTCATCCAGATATGTCTCTTAAAAAAAAAAAGTGTGTACAATTGAGAAGTCTGACACTTAAACTCCTGTAGCAGCTGTCTGTTTTCTCTTGTGTCTTGCTGAGGAGGATGCACTGCTTGCTTGCTTTCTGTTCCTCCAGAGTAGCTGAGTTCTCCAACAGCCTTGTCTGGGCAGATGGATGTAGCCATGGAGCCCTGCCATGCTTCCTGCAAATCTGGAGAAATCCTGAAAGCAAAAGAGGCTTTATCCTGCTGCCTTCTCCTTGTCCCCAAAAGTCTAGCAACAGGCTAGCAGCTGGCAGCTGCAGCCATCAGCTGAGCTACTGCTGGCAATATCCAGTGCTCACATGGAAAGGAAGTTGGGAGGCCCTCGGCAGCATGCAGGGTCTGGGTCATTGTGCGTGAAGGATCTGCCCTAATCTGCCACTGGTGTCTAATTTATGATTGCTTAACCTTTTTTAATTGTTTGGGACTGAGGTGTCTGTATTCATGGACACTTTAGAATGTGCATAGCAGATTTTAGCAGTGCTTCTGTGCACAGTATACGCTTTTTCTGTGTTTATATGATTGCCATGGGCTTGTTGCCCCTAATAAAACACTTCAGGCCTGGGATGGTAATTGCAAAGTATCCAAGCAGGTATTTGTTTGGATCACTTACATTTTAGATGTGTGTGTGTGTGTACAGTTTTTGTACCATATTGTTCTAGACCTACTGTATTCCAGTGCAAGAGCACACAAAGCAGAATGAATGCAACTAAAGTTAGTCACTTTTAAAATGCTGTTTGTTGGCTTCCTGCCTGATGGTCTTAGTATGAAGTTGATGCCTTAGGTTACTTAGGTCAATAGCAGGTTGTGACCCAGCAGCCATGAGCAGTGATTGTCTTTCTGTGAGCTCAGTGGCCCAGCCAGATCTCCTCCCATCATTTAACCAAACTACCAAGCTGTGGAATGGATATAAGTATTGCATGGGAGGCCCTGCTGTTGTCTTGCTGTAAAAAAAAACTTGGGTCACCAAAGAAAAAGAAAAATCTATAGAGAGTTCTCAAAGACACTGGGCAAGACATTAGAATGCTTCAATGAGATCAAAATGGGTGTTGTAAACTAGCTTTGAAATCTTACCTGATGTACCTAAGAATGAGTATTAAAATGGAAATGATTAAATATTCTGTACAGTTGTTTGATCCTTAATATAAGCATCTATTTTATTTCATGTGGACAGTCAGATATACTTACAAGTATATAGCTTTTTTAAAAAAGAGTTAGTGTATTTCTTCCATGTTTTCTGTTTAGAAAAAAAAGTTGCCATTAGGCAATATAGCAGGAAAGTGCATGTTGTCAATGGAATTAGTATTGTGTAGGATTTCATTCTGTCTCTTCATGTTCTGTGACATCAAAAGTCTTAAGTTAACCATACATTGTACACGACAGGCTTTTCAGAATTGTCTCTTGGGCCTGCCCAAGGTTATTCATAATTTCTGTCTTCCAGGTTCATGTTGGGGAGAGGCCTAAAGCGCAAGCTGAGTGACTATGAGGAGAACATGGCTGGTCTCTCGAGTGCCTTTGATTCCAGTCGAAGTCTGCCATACCCACTCAAGAGGCAGCTGGTGCTCAACATGTGCCTCACCAAGTTACAGACGTACAAAATGCTGGTGGAGCCCAACCTGCACCGCTCCGTCCTCATCGCCAACACCGTGCGGCAGATCCAGGAGGAGATGAGACAAGAGAGTAACCAGCCAGTGAACATCTGCCCTGGCATTGCTCCTGCTTCTCACAGCTACACAGGGGTGGAGTCACCTGGGATTGCCCTGCAGTTGCCTTCAGGTGTTGGTCAGCAGGAGTCTCACTGTTGTGAGCTGCGGTCTGCAGAAGACCCCATTGAGAACAGCCTGCTGATCGTTTCAGATGATGACATGTCATCTGCTATTTCATCTATTCTGAAGGATTTAGACTTTGTAGAAGATATCAGCCCACCTACTTGTCTAGTTCCTAATGGAGATGACCAGCCAAAGTTTCCAGAAAATACTGGTCTGAAACTAGAAGATGATAGACAGGATTTGAAGGGAGCTGAATGTGTGTTTGGTTCCTTTGAGATTTCAAATTCAACCAGTTACTTGAAGGATTTGGCAATAGATGACATTTTTGAAGATATTGACACTTCAATGTATGATTCAGACTTCTGTTGCCCTCCACTAATGCTGCCCAGATCACCATCTCTTGCTACAGAAGAACCATTGAAAACCTTTCCATCTTGTAATTCTTCTTCAGCAAACAACATTCAGATATGTAGAACAGATCTGAGTGAGTTGGACCACATCATGGAAATTCTCGTTGGATCCTGATACTTGTTTTACCCAAAGATACTTTTAAACTGCCACTTTCATTTGGTTTCAGGATAAAAGGCACTGGAAAAGTTGTAAAGAATTCTTTAAAAAGCAAACTAAATAATAATTTGTCCACAGTAGGATTTTTTTAAATAATTCCAAAACTTATAAACCAAAAAAGTGGCAGATTTTTTTTTTTTAAATTTATTTATCAGAACTGTGCAATCATCGTTTTCCTTCCAGGGTGTATGTGGAACAATGGGCACATAACCCTCATCACCCCTCATGCCTCTTTCAATAAACTTTTTTATGTGCAATTTTTAATTTGACAGAAGAATTTACATGCAAAGCAAATTTCATATGAGGTGATCTTTTACAAAGCCTCCACTTTATTTTTAATATCAGAGTCTATGCCAAGCTGGCATCTGTCAAGTTGCAGAGTTAGATTGTGTGGATTGCAGACACGTTACTAGAGATGGGTATATTTTAAAAATGAGACACGCTTTGCTTTCTTTTGGTCAGAAAAGCAGATCAAGACATGTTCCAACAAAGTCTCTTGCATTTTCTAAAGCATTCAGAACTATTTATTTTTGTAAATTTTATAGTCTTTCTACATTTTACTACGTTATTTCATCATAGTTCAAATATAATGGACTTCTAGTTGGATGTGTTTAGCACTACCTCTGAGCTGAAATGCTTTAACTCTTTCCAATGCTTCATCTGAGACTGCAAATCTTTTTGTTCCTGTTTTTTTCTGGGGGAAAGTACTTCTAACTCATTAAGTTGATCCTTTGACAGTGACCTAGCTGATTTGTGAAATCGAGGGTATTCAATGTTTAAAAACCTTTTAAGTATTTACAAATTAATTTATATGTAGATTGTGCAATTTAACATTTTTCTGTCAGTATTATGTGCTTAGATTTTGAATAATCTTGGCGTTCTTTAAATTAAAACTTACTATGTACAGGTAGCTTTTTAATCTCTTTTGGAAAACACTGTCCTTCAACCCTGCTTTCACTACAAATTTTAAGATGACTTTTATGTGCAATATTATTTTAAAAGATACACATTTGTATACCTGACGTGGGAAGAAACGCTTCAAACTTAAAACCTCTCGCACCTTTGGAGGATACTCAGAGAGCCAACATTTCTTCATCCTTTCAGAAGCCAAGCTGAGAACACTTCTTGCTGCAGCAAAGCCCACTGCTGTGACAGCCCCTGGAGCACCTGTGGGGAGTCGGTGCTGGTGGCTCTGTCCCTCCCAGGGGCTGGGACCACCTGGGCTTGGGAACCCTTGAGCAGCTGCCCCAGGCTGTCTTGGGTGGGGCAGGGGTGTTTTTATACAGCTACACAAACACCCTCCTCGCTGGAGATGAGATTTGCAGTGAGAACTGTTTTTCCACAAGGCATTTTGGGTTCTGTGTTTCAGCCTGAACCGAGGTCTGGATCGATCCCTGCTATCGTCTTCTGAGTTTTACACTTGCACATTGCTTTTTGGTTTGGGTTTTGTTTTTTTTTTTTTTTCCTTGTTTTTTAATTATAAAACTTTTACTTTGTTCTTCAAAGCTGCAGCACCTGTCTTGGAAACTTGCAGTTGTAAAACCTTTGGTTTGTTGTATTTTTGGGGGTTTTGTTCTGCTGAGACTTTTTATGAACGGAGCGTCGGCAGAGGAAGAAAATGTTGCCTGTGTGTTGCATCTCACAGAAGTTGAAATCCTGGCCCTGTGGAGGGGGCCAGGGTGTCACCTGGTATTTCTAGTCTTAACTGATGCTGTGGCACACCTACCTTGTGCAGAGATATCCATTTCTTACTGTGACTCTTGGTTAACAGTTAGCTGCCGACATAGTTTGGTATCCCAGGCCAATGGAGAACCATTTCAGGTCATCCTCGCAGCCATCTGGGTTGTTTAGCAACCGAAGGGTATAAATGTATTTATATGCATATATTGTATTGATTCTAATATAAAACTTCTGATCTAAAGTATTTTGAATTGCTGGATAAAGGGATTTGTTTGAAGAGTGTATAACTAGTTCTTTAAGAGGTACAGCTTCAGAATGTACACAGATTGTGCATTGTGTATAGACTACTCTGGCTTTTCCTCAGCCTCTACTTTTGTATTAAAAATATGACTGAATAAATCCTTGAAATATTAAGGGCCTTCTGCACTGTGATGAAACAGAGATGCGGTTAAAAATGTCTTTAAATTCAGTGATGAGGGATAAAATAAAAAGACTGCATCTGATCTCTTTTTGCATTTGAAAATATGGAATGTTACTATGCAGTAAAGATATTTTGGTATGAAAATTGTATCATATAGCAAGTAGTGAACCCTTAATCAATCCACTTAACCTTGCAGTCTCTACAGAAACAGAAGACAACTTACTTTTCAACTTTTACGTACTAAAGTTTTTTGTATACTGCAGAAAAAGATTAAATTGTTGGTAAATCTTTTATCAACAATTCAAAATGCAATTTTTGTTCAAGTCCTGGCTGCAGAGCTCTGTTTCTAATTGGTTGCTTGTGTCACAGTGCCAAGACCATGAGCTGGTGTGTAATGCAGTTCGGTTATGTTTGGAATCATGTGCAAAGGGAAGTTTAATTTTTAAATATGCACAAACTAATTTTAAAATCCTTCCATGTAAAATGAAGTTAGAGGCTAGTTGTGGTGGACCTATTTATTGTATGTTTGGAAATAAAAGCCACAGTTTTGCATTTAAACCAGTTATATTTTGGAGCCTCCAGTATTTGACTGTTTTAAAACCAAAGCATAAAAAAAATCTGTGGCACCTTGCCAGCTTTCCTTCGGTCTTCTACTCACAAAGACATGACGTTTTCCCTGGGCTTTTGTACCTTTTTCTCTTTTCCACGCACCCCCTCTTCCCCATCCCTTGTCCCTAGAACTACTCCACACCTCACAAGCCTGTACAGAACTTACACGTGCCTGGCACATGCCAGCGTTCCACATGAGCTTTCCACATACCCTGAAGGGTGGATTCCTTTAGGGAAGCACCACGGCCTGAGCTGTGTGCCTCCAGTGAACACTGAAATTCCTGGGGAGTTATGCCTATCCTATAGTAATAGTACCCATGATAATATTAAGGTTTGGGATCTTCATGATCATTGCTCAGTGGTTGTTGTCTGACACAGTATCACCTCCTTCCAGCTTGGGAGCCTGAGTCTGCAGTTTGGAATTTGCACTCTTCTAATAATGTACTCATTTACCACAATCCATAGGCTTTGTCTATTCCAGCTATTAATGTCTAAGCTGCAGCTTTGCTCTGGCTCTAATTTTCACTAAAAAACACTGCACACCCTCACGTCCCCTTTGTAACCAAACAAGGGATGGCCCACTGAGCGTTTTTCCAGCCGGTGGGGGGGGTGTTCCTGATGGGAACAGGTGACAAGTGTTCTTGGCACTTAGCTGTCCTCTGGGCTTTGTCTCCAGTGCCGTGTGAGCTGCTCCCAGCCCCTGCAGTTCTTGGTGTGCCTTCAGGGGTTGCTGTGCCTGAAAGCAAGTGTCCATACAAGTGTCCTTGACACGTGGAGTGGTGGCTCTTCAGACCTGTGTGCTGGTCATGCTGGACAAAAGCCCTGCCCACTCTGGGCCAGTGAAAGGCTGCTCGTACAAATCAAACCAGCTGCTTCAGGTTTAGAGGTTTCCATCCTCTTCCTGTTGTGGACTCCTAAAATGAGGTCCTGACTCTTCTAAAATGAACTTCAATGTTTAAATTGAGGCAGAATCACCATTTCCTCTCCTTTTTAATTGTTTCAATAGAGAGGAACCTCTTTATGTGCCACTCTAAAAGTTACATCAAATTCCCTCCATTTTAAGGGGGAAAAAAAGCATATCATACACATTGAGGCATAACAAAGCACTCTCCAGCAACTTTCACTGATGAGACTGCAGTGGCTGCTGCTCAGGGACTTCCTCCTCCCTTTGTCCTGCAGCCTGCTGCCCACAGTGTGGAAAGCACAGGTTTAGAAGGAGCTGCACAGAAATGCGGTGGTGTGACCATTGACTCTTTGAGTGACTCGTTCATGAGGAAGCTGCAATGGATGCTGCAGAGCAGAGCTGAGCCTGTGCCCATGGCAGCAGAAAACGCTGCCTCACGAGGGTGTGCTGCAGTTCAGTGTTTTAAGAAAATATTTTTGAAGCTTTCAGAGCAAGCTGAGACTGTTTAAAGATGGAGTAGGTTTTCATATGCTTGCATCGATCTTAGGTGTGCTGAACTGAACTAAAAAGCATTCAGAGCAGCACAGCTCAGTGCAGTGCTGCTTCAAACAGCTGGCTGGGAGGGCTGGGTGCTACACAGAGTGCTCTGTCCAGCTCTGTAATCTGTGTGCTGGAAGTGACACTTTAAAAGACTAATTTTCCAGCACAAGCAACAGTAAAATACATAAATAACCTATCCATTAGGTCTGTGAGGAAGATGAGTGATAAATTAGTGGCAAAACTAATTTTGAGCTATTCAAAATCACTATTTTGATTTGATTTGATTTGATTTTAGAAGTGAGGCTTTAAGGTCTGAAGACACAGAAGTGTGTCTGTAGAAGTGTTTGTTAATAAAGCAGATGTTCGGGGAAGCTGAAGAATTTTTGGCGTTTCAGGATTTGCCCAGCTTTCAAAGGCATCTCGCCTTGAAGGAAAAAAGCAAAAAATGTTGCAACTTCATTCCATACATTTTTCCCTCATCAGGGCCTGCTTATCCCACCCAGCAGAGCACTAAGCCAGGCTGGCTGTGCTCTGGCATCCAGGCTGTGCTGTAGGAGGCAATTTAGGAGATTCTCAGACATAATTCAGTAGAAGGAGCAGAAACCTTTTCTCTTTGAATCTTCCAAAGTGGATCTGGAAAGTTAAACTTGGATCCACTGGGAAATTTGGGGGTTAACAATTAATTTGAAGGTAGCTCAGTTTTAGCCAAATTCCCTCTGCTGTCTTAACTGGAGTAGGAGTACTCTAGGAAGTCCCATTTTTTAAACTGTTAGAGCTGATCTTCATAATTAAAAAATACCAGAGTGCTTTTAAATCCTGTAATGACCCTTCATTTTGAAAAAAAAAATCTTGTGCTTGTACAAGATTTCTTTTATTTGTTTTTGACTCCATCTTCTGCATATACAACCAATGGTGGTCTTATAGTACAGTTAGAAATTATCCTGGAGTCTGACTGTCCCACCTCCTTTCCCTGACTCTTAAAAAAACTATTATAATTAATTAAATTCCACATTTTAGAATACGCATTGAAAACTTTTCAGTCTTTCACAAGGAAGTTGGTTTGAGGGGTTTTTTTGCAAGGCTGTTTACATCATTCCTTCCATGAAGGAAGCTATTTCAGTAATTGCTGATTGGAACATCGTAAAACTTTGTTCTGTGGGTATATTTTCCCTCTAATCCCAGCAGAAGGAAGAGGCATTCCTGTCTCTGCTGCCCCAAACTCCTGCCTTGCTCTCGTTTTCACCTTTTCAAAATCCTAAGCAAATGTCAGAAGTCTGTGGTATTTGCTTTCTGCAAACACAGAGCACAGTAACACGTTTAGTTCATCAAACCCCAGGATTTCACAGCTGAGAGTTCGTAACTAAGACGAGGACCGGTGAAAATCGTAGCTGAAAGCGTGCGGAGGTACAAAGTGTCCTTTCCTCTGCGCTCCAGCCCCCGAGCGCAGGCAGCGGGGGCCCCGGGGCAGCCGTGCCTTTGGGGACACGGCGTGTGCGGGGACACGGCGTGTGCTGGCACCGCGGGCCGGCTGCCAGGGACGGGGACGAGGAAATGACTCAAGGAAACGAGCGGTCACTGCTTGTGCAGAACACGGCACAGGCGCTTCCGGCACCCCTCGTTTCCCAGGAAAACCACGGAAGGCGAGGCTACGTTTTTACTACGAAATGCGCCTGAGGATGGGTGGCTACACTTTGGTTTGTCTCCCTGATCTCCTGTCAGCTGAGAGAGTCTGGTTTTGTCTTTGTGGGTACCCCCAAATGTGCTGGTTGTGTACAAGTTCTGATGGGGGCTGGAGGGTTGCCAGAATTCCCCTGTCTTGAAGCTGAATTGCTTTGTCATTCCCATTTTACTAGTCTTTTCCCCTGGAAAGGTGAATTTCTTCTTCTCAGACTGGAAATGGGAGTTACAAGGTCCCTCAGTTGCCTTGTGTAGCCAGTGCTTACAGGCAGTGAGGGCTCAGGTGGCCCAAAGCATCTGTCCAAAAGAGAAAGAGCTGAAAGGTGGAGCTCATCACCTTTGGAACCCCAGGAGTTTGTTTCCCTGCTGAATCATAAGGGATGAACCCTTTTTTCTTTCCTTTCTGTACCTTGGACAGAGCTGTAAAATCTGCTAATATGAAGGAAAGATGACGTATTCATCCTTCTCCCAGAGTAACAGTGCAAAACATTTTCTGATACATTCACCCAGTGTTCACAAAAAGCAATGGCAAAATTGAAAACCCAGAGGAAAAGAGGGTTTTGATGCAACAGTGAGTGTTACACACACTAAAAGTTGCCCTCTCGAGCCCCTCTGCAGGCCTCTGCTGGTCCAAAAGCATAAAAATGGGATTTTAATATTATAATTGATTTTAATAAGGTTTGTTACCAACCTCAACTATTCATTCACCATTTACTGGCAATTTAACATTTTGTGAGCTTATGACTACAACCTATTTAATACATGTTTAAGAGCTCTGAAAGAATACAAGGGAAACTGAAAATTAATTCAAATCTAGGGTTAACTGAAAAAGTTAACCCTGCTCTTGTATCCACATGGAGTTTCCAGTTTGTCACTNCAAAAGGGCAGGAATTTACACCTTTGTGCAGTGCAAGTCCCAAACAAGACACTGCTGAGCTTTTACAAGCAGGGTATGCATGGTATGAGTGTGGCTGAATAAACCCAACACACCCTGTGACCATCAGCTTCAACGAGGTGATTTATTTCAGTCAGAAAACAATGCCAGAATGAAGCATTTTGCTGCCTCCACCCCTATCACCACCGCAGGCTTCACTAGGAAGAAGTTAAAACACTTTTATTCTGCTACATGCCACTGAAAGTCCCCAAATGAAGAAGGCTCTTTTCATTACACCCAGCAGTGGCAAAGCAACAGATCTCAGCTGATCCAAACTGAAGCAAGGAGGAGAGATGGTAACAAGGCACATGTTAAACACACCTGAGACTTGTGTAGATTTTGGCAGAGAAAGGAGGATTTTGATTGAAGAGACATTGAGACCTGAAAGGTCAGTAGTCCAGGAGAATCCACCTGGGTTACCTTGAAGTGTGGTTGCAGCTGCAGCATTTATTGTAAGGGACACAACTCTGCAGCCAAACTCAGCAGGACAAAGTTACAAAATTTGGCCTCACAACTTAACAGGAGAAATATCTTCTTATAATGTGGCCTTAGGTCCCTCACATACAGCAATACATCACTTTCCTAAAGATCATCTGTAGTCTATAGTACCAAGTCAGTAGCAAAATGAAGGTAAACTGCATTCAGTTAAAAAAAAAGAAAAAACAAACCCACCCAACAACAACAAAAGGAAAAAAAAAAAACCCTGCTATGAAGTGCATTTAGTTCAACAAACATCATTACTGAAAAATTTCATTTTTAGGTTGTGTGAAGCAAAAATCTGCTTCTTCCTTGGGATTGTTATAAACTGTGTGTTTTCATTGGATGATGTGGTCTTCAAAAAGAGGTTGCAGGTGAAAAGATGACCATGTCTGGAGTCTGGTGACACAGAAAGCTGAATGAAAAAGAAAAACTCAGTTAATTTTTTCCATACTACAGGAAGCTAATCACTTTGCATATACCAACCTAAAGGATAAAAAATCTTATTAAAATAATTTTTTAAAAATTTATTTTAAAAAATTTAGAGGAAAAAAAAGACATAACTATGAAGAGAAATGAAAAACATCCCATTATATGATCTGACTTACTTTAAATTAGAAATAGCAACATATATTTTGTAATGAATTTGTCTTTCAGACACCAAGCTGCAGGGTTTGTTCTTTCCCTTATGAGGCTATTCCAGAAAAATAGTGTCCATTTTCCTTAACTTTGTATCACAATTCTTTTCACTTTTATTCCTTCTTCATGTTTCAAACCACTTCTCCTTTGTCTAAACCCCGTTCCTGTATTTTACACATTTCCAATGTGATGGAGCCACTGTGATCCCTCCTCATGTACTCACTGAAGGAAGGAGAGCTGAGTTAAGAAGGAATTAGCTGGGCTCACTTTTAAAGTTTTATTTCTGAATTCTCCAGCCTATCATCTCTTATGTAAGAGGCTCCCACAAAAGCTGTACACCTTCACTGTCCAAGGCAGTAAATAGAATAAAACAGCAATGAAAATGTGTCTCAAACTGTCTCCACAGTGACAGTAGCTGCTCAGTTTTATTCTCCATTGAAGAAGGGACCTTGTGTTAAGAATATTCCTCCAAAATACCTTGTTAAAAACCAGACTGAGGTAACTGAGGTGTTTTACAGCAATGGAGAATGACACAGTTTTTTTTCCAACTTGCATTGCTGTAACAAGAAACAAATGAGTGCTTCCTTTTCTGAAGCTGCTGAAGAGGTTTCAAAGAGCAAAAACCAACTCCACATCCATAAAAATACCAGGACCAAACCATTACATGAGAACATGTGCTGGAACAGCAGAGAGGACCATGCTAAATACACTGTGTGGTTCTCTGAAGTGCTCACTCCCAGAGCAATCCTTACCTTGGTCTGGATCAATGCTTTGCAGTCATTAACGCTGAATCCATCAAATCTAAAGTCCTCATTATCTTTGACATTTGATTCCTCAAAAATATCAGCCTGGCTCTGTGAAATGTCCTAAAAAAACCACAATTTACATTTTATTTATGAATTCATTTATGCATTTCTATCTGATTTCAATGCATACTACCTAAAGAGAAATTTCACTCAAATAGCAACCACTGAATTTTACTTTCTGAAGCTGTATTTTATCATGTGCTCCCTTTGCATTAAAACAATTTTAGGCCAGAACCAGTTCTACCTACACATATAAATTTATGACTTCAATTAATAAAAAAGCCATTTCCAATTAGAATTAGCCTTAATTAACACCAAAGCATTGCTGGGAAATCCATCTTAATCTATATTGTTACAAGCAATACAATTATCCTTTAACAGACAAGAAGTAATGACATAAGTTAAAGCTGCCTGGGCATTGATTTAATGCTGGGGGGCAAGAAAGGAACAGAAGGGGAGTTTAGCTAGAGAAATGTCTCTCATTCCCTCCCTGTTAAATGACAGTTCTATAGAAGTGACTTTCAAGTGCAGAATAGGTTTCTACCTGCAGCACTGTCCTTGTGTTTGTATATAACTTGCAAGAAAAGTCAAATATGCCCATAAAATCAGTACCGAGCCAGCCCTGTGCTTCAGCATTCAAATAATCAATTGAAACATTTACTTCTGAAAATTACGTGTGACTAATTAATCCCAACTAAATTACTGAATACTAAAGCATCCCTGACCCCTGTATCTTCTCAAAGCAAGAGGTTGTTAAACAGAGACATTTCTTTTTGAGATCTTTCAATACTGTTGGTTTGGTCTCAATCCAATTCAAAACATACTCTCCCTCAAGCCTTGCAAAAGCAGACAGAGGAATAATGTGAGGAAAGGGGAAGCTGAACACATTTTCAGTTCCTATACAGTAAAAACATCCAATAATTACTGTAACAGCCTATCTGACTCAGATCTGATTTTCACTTAACAGAAGGATATTAGAGGCTAACAATTTTCTTGCACTCTGAGCAAAAAAAGTAAGTAATCCTGCACACACACCTGGGAGCTGATTCTCCACCTCCACCACCTGAAAGCTGCTTTTCCATCTATACCAAAACTGAGTGTACCACCTAACAACAGGGAACTGTGTTGGCAGACTTCAATGCAAAGACAATCAAACTTGGGTACTGCACAAGTTCATAGTTAGTTACACATAAAAATGAGAAAACATTAAGATATCATCTTAAAAAGCTCCCTGCTAAAAAAACCCCTCATGACTCACCCAGATCTAGTCCCTCATTCATCTGCATGTACAGCTTACAGAAGATCAGATTCCCAACACAGTGTTTATGCTGGCAGAATGGAAAACCATTGTTCAATTACCTTTTGATTTGCATCTATTCCGAGAATACTCAGGAGGTTTTCTTGGCAATGGGACTTTCTCCAGGGATGTCTTAAGCTGAGGGTAGTATCAAAGTCTCTGAGCGTTCTCCATACTTTTCCAGAATCCATGCTAGGAAACAAAACACAATTTGAGGTTTTGAGCTGTATGAGGTTTGCAGTGAATGTATACAGCAGTTACATTATTACATACAGCTCTGTACTAACCTTGATCTAACAGGCAACTTGTCTTAAAACTCTTTCTACACTTGTCCAAACTATCAACTCAATGTTCTAATTAGCTGGTGTGACAATTAGTGGAAGCAGTAAGTCAACATAACTGTATGTGCTCCTCAGATAAGAAGGGCATTGGAAGCACATTTCAGAGACTGCTACATGCACACAGCTCACATTATTCAGCTGCTTCTGTGAAATGTGGGCAGAGTTCAGCCCTGCTCGTTCTGCACTTTTCCTTTGCTGCCTCTCAGGTCTTTCTCCATCCCAGAGGTCGCACTTCACCTCTGCAGCACCTGTCCTACAAAACAAGCCAAGGGCACTCACTGCTGAAACAGTGAGAAGCAGAGTTCCCTTGACTGTGGTATTTTAGATTCTTACACTGCATTCATCACACACAGAAATTCACTTGGGCTTTACCTAGTTTACACTTGTAATTGACCTTAACTATTCACCACAGCAGATGAGCGAATTTTTGTCTTTACTTCATACTCTGCTATAATAGTGCAGTCTCCTTTACAATTATATTTCTTCACAAGTTTGATGCTGATTAAAATATAACATATATTCAGGGAACTTGGCCAAAGGGGTGCCCACACTAATAGTTTTATCTACATTTCTTCTGAGCCTTAGGACATTTCTCAAGTATGGTCTGACACAGCTCTCTAGACACAAAGCCTCAGAGTTATGAAAAAATAACTGCAACACCGTTCAGTAACTACAATACTGCTCAGAAACTGCTGATCCTTAAAAAACATGCAACAAAACTAGAAGTGTTCCAGCTGTCACAAAAGAAAGCTTAGTTAATGATACTAATTGCTATTAACATAGCCCAAGAAAGAAGCCAGATGTACCACAGATTCTGAAGCACATCTGGTTAAATGTGAGAAGTTACCAACTGGGAAAACTGCAGTGGGAGGAAAAAACCAACAAGTTGTTAGTAGAAGCAGCAGCCTCCGATGATGAAGAAATAAATGGGATGGGGAAAGAAAGGACAAGCAAACAGGAAGAACAGGCTGCCTGTTGGGTTCTGGCATTCCAGAGGCTTAGTCATAAGAAGGCACACTAACATCAGGAAAAACCCTAAGAAGGAATTTGTAATTTTTATATATTCCTTTCATTGTTTTCCAATGGCTAAAACACCATCCATTTCCTTTAACAATATGCTACAAAACTGGTAAGATCTATACACAGAAAAGCATAGTAGTAAAAAGATTTTTAAGTGCACCACTGATTTTTAAATGATGAAATAAACAGTGTAATTGCTAAGGAACTTTTTCTCTTTTTTGGGTTTTTTTTCTGTTTTGGTTAGGTTTTTGTTTTGTATTTTGTTTTTAAACTATTAATCTAAGCTCATTACCAAAGTTGATTCTTCAAAAGTTCCGGAATCCCAACATCTTCATTATTTGCATCAAGAACTTGCTCTAAGCTTCTTATGCTCACTCTGGACTGTGGTACAAAGACTTCTGGAAAGGCCAACCTAAATATCTCCTCATAGCTTTGGTCTGCCTAGAAAAAAGGAGAGTTTTATTACATACACCGTACAGGTCATGCCCATAGTTCATGAAGTGCAAAGACTATAATATTTCTAGAGATTGTCTTATTGTTTTGTGAATTAATATTAATATTAACAGCAGAGACACTGAGCTCATATTTCAGTGTTTTGAGTATTTACCTAGAATTAGAGGAAGCAAGAGTGCCAAAGTTTCTGATGAACGTTAGTCTTTAACTTCCCAGCTTCTTGGTCATAGGCTGGTTTGCATATTTAACATTTATGACTCCTCCTTCTGCTCAGCTGATTCAGTCCAGGTCAAATCTGATGCACACATCAATTCAAAAGCTTGTTTTGCTAACTCAGAATTCAAACACTCCTAATTCAACTAAATGTAACCCACCTGCTAAATGCTACAGTTACCAAAAGAACTTTCACTGTGTAACTCTGAAAAAAAGCTGGGGTGAGGATGTTTCTACATCCTCACCTTTGCACCAAATTTTTCCAGCCTATGCTAAAAATCAGACCCAGATTTAAATCCTTGTTCTTCCTCCAGCAGTGACAAGGAGGAGTTTTAGAGGACTGACCACAGCCACAGGAGTGATCTAAACAGGGCTACTGGAAGTAACGGGGTTATCTGACAATTAAGAAATACATGTACAAGGGAAAACATGCATAATTTGCATCCTACCCTAGAGGGATGTTAGCATGCCATCTGGTTCAGAAGCTGTGTCCTTTTATTCCTTCAAAGAAGGAATTACTGCAATTTTCCAAATAAAAGCAATTAATCCACTCCACCACCCTGCCCAGGGACTGCAATCCAGGAGCAGCAACGTCGTGTGAAAACTGAAGAATGGAAGCAGTGAGTTTGGGGTTTTTGCCCTGCAATCAACAATTTGGTCTGAAAACCCTAAGCATGACTCCATATTTTTATGATTTCATTTAATTATAACTCAAACAGCTGAAATATTTCCAGAGTCTCATTACATGGAACTCAGAGAAGTAGGGTGAACACTGAGAGAATATGCATTTAATCTAACAGTACGTGGACAAAATCAATACAGCTGGTAGAAGGCTTCTGCTCTCCTGACCATGCTCCAAAGAACAGAATTTGTGCTCCACACTGTTCCCTCCTGAAGTAAAGCCTTGCTAAAATGCCTGTCCTGATGATTCACTGCAGGGACCTTCAAAGACTCCTAGGTAAATTCCTCTGAATCTTCTCCAAAGTGTCACAGTACTTTCAATTAATTTGTAAATTATTTCAATGGGGAATACAACATGGATGCCTGAGAAGCAGAATTCTGTGAAGTTAACTCTTGCTAAAGCATACACGGTCAAGGAAAAAAACCAACTTCCAGGTGGGCCCCAAACTGAAATGGGATGGGAGTCAAGGAAAAGCCAGGCAGTTGCTCTTGGCTTTGGGACAGGGGAAGTTCCAGCCCAGGGAGTGCATGGAGGGAAGCACAGCTCTGCCACAACTGCAGCATCTCCACAGAGCCTTGGTGCTGCTCCAACACACATACAAGTCACTGAATTACAGTTTAGCCAAGACAGGTAAAAAGTAAGAGATTTTTATTGCCTTTATTACTGTCTATTTCAGTGAGTGTTTCTGAAACAAAGCTCAGATATATTTCCATTTATCTTGTGGTTTTGCACTAACTATTGAGAAAATCAGTGTGCAAAGTCCACATCAGTACTTTCTGAATAAATCCTCTATATCCTATTATATCAAAATACCCCATGGCTTAAACACATGCACCAGTCTCTCTCTTAAAGACCAGTATTTAAAGAGCACATGAAATATCCTCAAAGTGTTCAATCCTGTGGGCAAAAAACTCAGCTACTGCAAGGAAATTAACGATTGTTTCAATCTGAAAACACGTGATTCTGATCCCAATTGACATCATTGAATTAAATAAAGCAATAAGTATTGAAGGTCAGATCTCTGACCTGACATGATTTCCAGAGGTCCCTTCCAACCCACCTGGCCTTTTTGCTATTGACCACACAGAAGACAAAACCCCAGTCCAAAGAGTTTATGATCTCAAACTAACAACACAAAAAGCACAGGGGTATAACTCAAACTACACATATATTCTACACTCCAAGAAATCTGCAACAGCTCCGTGGTTGTCTCTACCTTGAGACAAGAAAAGACAACTTGAAACCCTAAGCATGGTTAACTTATTCAATTCGTACTGGACATTTCCTTCTGCCTTTAACAAATGCAAAATAAAGGCTTCAGTAAGATTAAGATCTATTGCTTTTGGAAAGAAACCAAGCAACCTGCTATACTCCATTTCAGCTTCAGTCATTACAACATTCTCTTTCTCCAATGGAAGACTTCTTGTCCCCTATTTCCAGCATTACAAAAAATTAGAATTCTCTGTGCACACCAATAATCAGGTATTTTGTGTACCTACACTCAGTCAGTGTGGACAGCTTATCCCACCTGCTTTTTTGTGCTTTCCCCAGTAATACCCCTGCAACAAGTAAAATTCCTGGGCACGGGCAAGAAATCTCATCTCCAGAAAACCCTCAGTTCCTTACACATGTTAAAATTTACCCAACAGATTACAAGCAGTAAATTATTACTGCTACAGATCAACTCCATGGGAGACTTAGCTGATTGTTCTCCTTTTCCAAATGCTGTAATTTAGGATAAAAGTAGTAAGAACAAGGGGATTTTGTTCTGTATTTCTGTGTTCTTTCTTCCCTTTTGTTACTTTCCTTCCCTTTGCTGATGCTGATGTTTGGTGCACATGGAAACACGTTCATTCCAACAAGGTATAAACTCTTTACCTGATAAGGATTCATTGCATTATTAACTCAGAATTTCAGCTCTAACACTGTAAGAGAGAATGTAATATCCTATGCCAAAAATTAATTATATTAAATTATTTCTATGAATTTCTTGCACGTCACCATCAGTCTAAAATTGCAGAAAAACTGTTGATATTATTAGGATGTTAGGAAGTATACTAAATAATGAAAGTCACTGTTTTTGCCAATTTCTAACTCAATGGTAAGTGAGTTTACTTCAATAAGTTTTCGGGCAACTCATAGAATTTCTGTTCACCCTGCTTTTGTCACCCACCTTCCCGATTTGTTGTTTCCTATGCTCTTTCTTGTCCAGCTTTTAAACTGCATGTGCTTCAGGGCGAGGTTTATGGTGCCTAGTGCTTACTTATTCCTAGTGCCTACAAACAAAGTAGTGCATTGCATTCTTTAAAGCTCTCCAGCAGGACAACTTAAGTATTTGTCAAACACTGTAAAGAAGTTGCTTTTGTTCCACTTGAGGTAGCTGCAAAGTAGCTGGACAGTTTCTTTCCACGAACATCATTACCCTCTGCAGAGAAGACAGATACAAATCCGGAGGTGTGGGAAGCAGTAACACAAACATTTCTGGTCCTTGGTTTGCTGTGAACACATACCTTGTTCAGAGAGCCCGAAGCCTCCTGTATCCCATGGCACAGAGACGGCTCAGCACAGGAGTGGGCAGCAGAGGTGCCGCAGCCTCCGCTGCTTAGGTCCGGATGGGCTCCAGAAGTTTTTGTTGACTTCACCAAAACTTCAAGGTTATGACTGAATCTCTCTGATTTGTCTAAGGGCTCCTCGAAGCCTTCAAAATCACCCCAGGAACTACTGGGTTCTGAGGTACTAAAGCTGCTCTCAGAAACCCCCTCACACCTTCTTCCTTTGTCGTTCATTACAGAGAAGTTTTGCTGCATTACTTCAAGATTAAAAGTTTCTTCATTATTCGTCCTTTCATTCCAGTTACAGCCACTTTCATCAAGAAACACATCACCTACCTCAGCTGCCAGGTCTTTTGGAGACCCATGGTGTGATATGTCTGTATTAGCAAGACTTTCTATCACTGACAAGTTCTGCATCTTTGTTAAAGAGAAAAAAATAATTTGTTGAAACCTGTACCAAAAAAGGTTATGGAAGTTCAGTTGAATCAGAAATATGAGCGTTTCCAAAACAAAATCAAATTCTTCATTTCACACCAAAGAATAACAACACTGCTGGAACAAAACAGGATGTCCTTCAGCCTCTCCTCCCGTACTCAGCATGTGCACGTTATTCAGCCTCACTTTCTGTGTAGCGTATTAAGCCTGAGAAGAAAGGATTATAAATAAATATCTCTGTGATAAGGTCTGTGTAGGAATAAAGATAGCTGATAAGTTAGGAGAAAGAATGCTTGGGCTAAAATAAACACATTCCACCATTATCCACTGAAAATTGCCGTAGGCATAATTATTTAAAATTTACACTTAACTATCTGCCCACACGACAAGAAATCCATTAAATTAGTGAACGATACTCAGCAAATACATAACAGAAGTTGCTGGATAATTAACTCAGTACTGACTGAGTACACTGGAGACAAACCAAAATAACTATAGTCAATATCCAACACTTTAAAAATATTTTCTGTAACTACTTCATCCACCTCATGCACACGCAAATAATGCTATTTCTGCCTGAACTGGCTGCCCCATCCCAACGACTGGAATCCTGTAAAAATATAGTATTTCCAACTATTTAGGTAATTGAGGCAGATCTAATAAGCTCTGTTTAGCACCTGTAAATGCTACAGGCAGTGCTGTATTTACCATGTCAGATCAACCTCATCTCCTCAATAACTTTCCCGAGCTCTTTAGGGGGTGGGCGGGTCAAAAAACACTCACTAAACGCGCTTCTCACCGACCTGCCGCGGTGCTTAACAGAGCCAATGTCGTGCGTTTTTCCCCCGGGTTTCCTCCGTAGGCGGGCCGGGCACAGACCAGGGCTGCGGCAGGTCCCTCACTCGGCCCCGGGGACACGGGGAGGGGCCGGGAGGGCGGGGGACGCTTCGCCCGGGGCAGCGGCTGCTCCGCCCGCGATGTCACCTGTCCGGGGACGGAGCACCTCACGGCAGCACCTCACGGCAGCACCTCACCGGAGCAGCCTCACCGCAACACCTCACCGGAACACCTCACGACAGCACCTCACCGGAGCAGCTTCACGGAGCACCTCACCGGAGCACCTCACCGCCGCTCCTGGGCCGCCGCCCGCAGGTCGCCAGGGGCGGGCCGAGGTGTGCGGGGAGGGCCGGGGCGGGCGGCAGGGCAGGCACCGCCCGCCACAGCTGAGCCCTCCAACCCTCCGCCCCAACGAGGGCAGGGAGCCTCCCCTCATGCTCATCCCCCGCCGTGTGTCCCCCTGCTCTGCTTTAGACCAGCGCCTCTCCATCCTCGCCCCCGGGCCCCGGCCGTGCCGCTTGTCCGCACCCGCGTCCCTCGGGTTACAGCCGCCCTGCCCGCCGGGAGGAGGCTGCGGTTCCAATTGTGATGTGAAAAAGAAAAGTATTCACTCTTTTTTTTCCTCACCCAGGTTCTTGCTGCACGGTTTGGTGGTGGTGGTGGTTCCAGTTCGTCTTTCATTGGAGACTAGCTAGAACTCCCACGTAGATGCAAAGTTCCAGAGTGTGGATTTTTAAAAAGGGACAATCAGTCCACCCACTAATATAACCTCAGAATAAAATAGTAGGAATGGACCGGCAACAACCTTCTTCTTCCCTCTCTTCATTTGCCCCCCCAAGGTATTTGGCTGTTGCCCCTCTCTTCTGAGGCTAAGGCTTGATCCCCTCCCAGAAGGTAAAGCCAGAAGTTGTGGGTGCAGTGCTAAATTTTACAGGTCACCCCACAGCCTAGGTGACCATCTACCCACCTCTCGAGGAACAGAGATGGAGGCTGCCTGCCCCAGGCTGGCTGCTCTCAGGCCCAGGGCCCAGAGGGAATGATGAAAACTCCTCAGCTCCCTGTCCTCAGGCTGGGTTGAACATCTGGGTAGTCCCAAGGAGCAGGGGACAGTTGTAAAAGCAACAAAAGAGGTTTTCTGGAGCAAGGCCCAAAGTAAAAAGCTTTTTCTAGGCACACATGTTTTCCAGCCCAGACACAGACACATGCACTCCTCCCACGCATCTGACTCTCATTCCAGGCTGTAGTGCTTTATCCAAGGGCGAGAGGCTGGATTTGGGAGTGATGCCCAGATGCAGAGCCAAAGAAACTTTACTGGCAACTATCTGAAAGGCTTTTTAAATTTGTTTTCTTTCTGCTTTGGAGCCGTTTCCTGCCCTGCATGGCCATCCCGTGGCAGCCTGCAGCTCTCAGGATATCCGACCGGCTCAGCGAGACTCTGATTCAGCCCCAAAACGTCTGACACTGGCTGGGGTGGAGTCACCGTCCCACACTGCAGTCAGAGTGTGCCGTGGGGACCTCAGGGGTTCCAGCTCTCTCTTCAGTTTTGAAGGGAGATCAACATTTTTTTGCAGTGACTGAGATTGTTTTGCTCAGCTTTACATTTTTACCTTTGTTTTCTCGAGGGAGAAGGCCACAAACAGACAGCACAAAGGTTGAGATGCTCCTCTCTACCACGGTTTGCATCCAGAGGGAAAGGGGTGTGTGGATTTTACAAACTGCCGAGTTCAAGGTGTCTGCAGCAGAGCAAAGAGCTGGAGGGGAGCTTGGGAGCTTCAGAAGCTGCCACAGGCCTTAGGAACCAGAGTGTGGGAGCAGCAGGAAACTCTAGCACCTTCTTCCCAGAGTAACATCAGAAATTCTTAAGGGCAGGCCACGTAACACTTGCATGTGTCTCTCCAGCCCACCTTATAAACACCTTTGGGAAAACCAGTTGCTAGTCCTGGGTCCCTGCAGAGGAACAATTGGCTGCACCCTCTGCTGGGTCCACCCAATGCTGCCTCTGCTCTCAGGCAAACATTGCTGAAAACCCACACAACCACATGAAAAACCTGCACTGCCATGATTTTGGAAGGTTCCCACTTCAAAAGGGATCAGTGCAAAGTACAGCCACCCTGCACAGTGATTTCACCTGCCCCCACTTGAAATCACTCCTCTGGACTCATCTGAGTGTGTGACAGCCACTGCTGGGATCACCAGCTCCTATTTTAAATGACACTCATTTAAGTTAGAAGCATCAACACAGGTGGATTAAGAATTTGCCCTCTGAAGTACAGTAGGATAAAATTCCTGTTATCTGTTTGGGGGAAAAAAAGAATTTTACAATTTTGCCAGACCAGGCCTTGTGCATTATTACTGCATTAAATCAGTATTTTAATTTTGAAATATCACCATGGAGTTTGGGGTTGTCTTTTTTTTTTTTTTTAATAACTCAGTCATTACTTGAAAGGTAAACAGGTCAAAAGTTTCAGACATGGACTATAATCTTATATTTAGGCACATTTATATGCATCTACTAGAGCAGAATATCATTACTCAAAAACTCACCAATGCAAACAACTACATTGACTGAACACTCATCTTAAACTACTATTACTGCTCCTCCCACCATTCCTACTGGAAAATAATTTGAGCTTAGTATACATACTCTAGAATTATTATCTTTTTCATTTTATCCTTCAGAAAAATATCAATTTGCAGTGAAAAAATGCAACATAATAACTGAAAAGGGTTTACTTTCAGGTCAAATCAGCACCATGCTGCTGTATTATGAATTTATGTTTGCTTGTGAAAGATCTGGTCCTGGATTATTGAATTGTGTGGTTCCCCTGTAGATGACAGGATGATATGGTTACCTTTTTTCTTCATTCTTTTTTTTCTTTTGGGAAAAAGTGCAAGCAAGAGATACTTTTGTGTGCAGAATTTTCAAATATGTTTGTTTGGGTTTTTTAATTGAAGTTTTAAACAAGATTAACTTGCTATTTAAAGGACAAATAATTTCTTTAATTTGTATTAAATACTTGGAGGCCTTTTTTCGTATAAATTTTACAGTTACATTTAGCTAAACTGATGTAAAATGTTATTTAGAAAATAAAAGAAAACATGTTTTCAGAAGCAAATAAATTATTTTGAATGACTCAAAATGACATTTCAATAAATGAACTACCCTTTTAGTCAATGACTAATTTTTTTTTTCATCCGAAGTACCCAGATTTTAGACATGTGGGACATCACCAATTCTTTCGTTTCCATAGCAATACAGAATGCGGAGCTTTTTGAAAATCCACTGCTGATACCAGGTCTAAATACTGATCTAATTGACTATCTGTGGCTTACATTTGAAGATGTGGTTGATTTTTCCACTGAAGTCCATCTTGGAGGCACAGTTGGTTTCCCATACCTTCTTCCCTCTTTCTTTGCTGCTGCTGGTGGTTTGAAAGGTCGGTAAATCCGTTGTCTTTTTCTTGATTTACACATGAGAATAGCAGGGCAAACCTGTCCTCAGGGCAAACCTTACTCCTCCCCAGTTCGGGGCGGGTGCAGATTCCCGTTTCCCCTGTGGAATATTGCTCTCTGTGCTAAACCAGTGTGATGGGAGCTGCTGGCATGAATGAACCACCTGCAGCTCTTAGCAGTGCCTGGGCTAAAAGACGAACCAGGATTTTTCCAACAGCAGATGGCAGCTCTCCCTTGTCTCTCTTTTGTGCACACAACACATCTGTCAGTTCTCCTGAGCAGGGGAAGTAATTAATCCCCTCTAATGCTCCACATTATAAAGGTATTGGACCTCCTGCTTTATGTGCTGACCACAGAAAATCCATTCCATGGGACCCCTTCATTGGTTGGCTGTCAGTGTAGAAGGATCTACCCATAAAGAATGTGGCATCCTGTGCCAGGAGGTGTAGGATGTAGTTTAGGTCCCTCTCTTCTTGTCTCAGGTGTGGAAGATAAGGGAGCTGTAATCCATCTCTGAAAAAAGCAAGATGTGCAAGAGGCATCAGTGCCCTGGGTTCAGTAGCTGCCTTCAGTGCCTTTGCCCATCAGTGTGACTCCAAAGCAAAGCTCATATCTGTTTTGAAAGTTGGTCTGGTTCTCAGAGTGATTTTTGGGAAGCACAAACTGGGGAAAGGCAGTGAAACACCATTCCACTCTGGCACTTCATGGAAACATTGTCTTTCAAATCCCCTGGGCAACACTACTTTTGTATCTTCCAGTAATTCACATAGCATGTGTGCTATAAGAAGACTCACAAACCATTCAGAGCTCCCACAAGACCCCGAAGTGGGTTTTGTGCCTATATGAAAAGGGCCAAGTGCCACAGGCACCTTCCCATTTGCCAGTATTTGCCTGTCTTCCACTCTGCCACCACTTCATCATCCACTGACACTTCTGGTTTGAAATCCTTTCCTCTCTTCAGCTGCTTTTCCTTCTGTTGTCAGTCCCACTTGCTGAACCCCTCAATCATTTTATCAGATCTTTTTCTTACTATCCATTTGCCAACTGTTCTGTCTTCTGCCTTCAGCCTCCTGAAAACTCAGAGAGCCGTGACTGGGGCCCCTGATGGAAGTGGTGGCACTTTTTATTCAGTGAGCAGGACATGAGAGGGAAAAAGGTTTCCTGGGTAGCAGAATAATTTGTTGGTAGGAGATTGCAAACGACTGCTCTTTATATGAGAGCACTGGCCAGCAACAGATTTCAGAGAATAAAGGTGATCCTCTTGAAGTCCTACTACAGTGCACTGAGGGCACAACAGACACACACCTACTGTGAGAGCACAACACAGCAGCAGCTGCTCACGTGGGCTCTGCCACCATGCTGGAGGACCTGGAGAAATGATAGTGCTTTGATGTGGCTCCAGGGTGCTCTTCTTGGGTGCCAAAAGATCCCTTCAAGGCCATACTGTAACATGCGTTTTTCACCTCCTCCCCTCCTTGGCTGGAACCAGCACCCTGTATCCACACTCCTGTTTCCAACACAGTGGGTGCTGCTTTTCTATATGGGCTGCTTGGCAGCGGGGCAAAGCTTCTGAAGGAATTTCAGCTCTGGGCTCAGATCTGCAAGGAAATTATAAATATCACCAGAGTGCCCAGGAGTGCTGGCACAGGTCTAAAAGCAATTCCATAGGGACTACGAGCTACAGGAGAAATAATTCACACAGAAGCTATGTGAAAATACCAACACTGATCAGATCTGCCTGCCCAGCCCTGATCCAGGATGGATGGCTTTGCCTCAAAGCCACGCAGCAAACGTTGCCATGTCTGTGTAGAACAAATGGTGCGATGGCTCCTTCCCTCAATCAGCAGGGCTGGCAGCTCCCCAAGGTGCCAGGCTGGCAGCTAGCCAAGGTGCCAGACCAGCTCCTAGAGGCCCTGGAGGGGTGGCATGGCCCCACAGCAGTGTCTTCCCCAGAGCCACCAAGGTGTTGCACACACATCCTGCAGGAAGGCCTGTGGTGGCAGCTGGAGGTGGAGGGAGTTCAGCACCTTCCCTGATTGATGTGCAGGCCCAGCACTTTCTGCACCAAATGACTTGTAATTGTATGCATAGCACTGGCCACCTAAATATCTTGCTTCTTATGATCAGCTCAGCCAATAAAAGGATACTAAAGCAGATAGTTTTATTTTTTAGCTCTGAAACCTCCAACTCCTGCTTCTCTTAATGCTGTACTCTTTTCTTACTTCAATTTCTCCCTGCCTTGAGTGCAGTCAAAGCAGAAAAACTAGGAGCATGTATTTTCCTTTTCTGGACACAGGTGAAAGCGGGCCCTACACTCCCTGAACCTGCTACATAAGCCACATCTTCAAAAAGGGAGTTGTTTAAATGTAAAACAGTGGGGTGTGGTAGCACAGATTATATTCGGTGCTTCGTACCCACCTGCCTATACCTGCTCCACTATTAAAATTTCCCATTAGGCTCTTGTTCTGTGTCACTTTTTCTGCTGATCTTTCAAAATCATCACATTTATATATTAAGCCCAAGAGTCTTTTCTGCCCACAGAGGTTTTTCAGGTACGGAGACATTAATTTACTTGGGAGCATGCTTGGCAATTTTTGCCAGACCCCTGCATGCCCTGTAAACCAAGCCCTGATCACAGCGGTCTGCAGCTCACTAATCCTCTGTTTTAATGCCTGATTAGGTCCCAAATCCATCATTGTTAGTGAGATGTGGATGTGGGGAGGGCAGGAGGATTTCATCCTCTCGGCTGAGAGTTAAGCTGCTAGAGGTACACCCGCCTGGTGCTGTACCAGTGCATTAATTAGCTTGCCTGGAGATTTCGTTGATGCTGTTCAGTGAGGTTGTGGAAAGGTCACACACTCCATTAGAAGTGCTTCAACTTGAAGTCATTACTTTTGACACTTAGCAAATCTCTAGGAAAAAAAAAAATCAAATAAAGTATTAGCATAAAAACATTTTAAAAACTCAAGTCCCCACTTCAAGCAGCACGTGAAAGAATCCCAAATCATAATAATTAGCATCTTCTTAGGTCCTTAATTACAAGGATCTTGCTTCTTCACTCTACAAGTGAGCTCTGCAGGGGCCATAAGCTTGGTGCACTAGTGGTCATCACTGCACTTTGCACAGGGGGAAGCATCACCGCTCTGCCTTGCACTGTGGAAAATGCAATTAAAGACAGTTTAAGTTATCTGCTCCTAAAAGAAGACACAAAGTCCCTAATGGATGTCTCCATGTCCCAAACTCTGTGAAATTAAATTGTCAGTAAAGGTGTTATTTTATTGCTTAAAATGTAGCCCTGCAGTATGAAAGAAAATATGTGCTATCCTCCCATGCTGGGAGGAGTGGCCAATGACCCAGAGGGCTGTGCAGCCCCTTCAGAAAGACCTCAACAGGTTGGAGAGATGGGCAGAGAAGAACCTGCTGAAATTCAACAAATTCAAGTGCAGGTCCTGCACCTGGGGAGGAGCAACCCCTGGCACCAGCACAGGCTGGGGCTGACCTGCTGGGATGCAGCTCTGTGGAGAGGCACCTGGGTGTCCCGGTGGACAACGAGCTGTCCATGAGCCAGCAGTGAGCTCTTGTGGCCTACAAGGCCAATGGTAGCCTGGGCTGCATTAGGAAGAGCATTGCCAGCAGGGTGAGGGAGGTGATCCTGCCTCTCTACTCAGTCCTGGTGAGGCACATCTGGAGTGCTGTGTCCATTCTGGGCTCCTCAGGACAAGAGAGACATGGAGTTCCTGGAACAGGTCCAGCAGAGGGTAACAAAGATTATGAAGGGACTGGAGCATCTCTCTTATGAGGAAAGGCTGAGGGAGTTGTCCTGTCCAGCCTTGAGAGGAGATGGCTGAGAGGGGACCTCATCAAAGCATATCAGTATCTGAAGGGAAGGTGGCAAGAGAATGGACGAGGCTCTGCTTGGTGGTGCCAAGCTATGAGACGAGAGGCTATGGCAGAAACTGATGCACAGGAAGTTCCACCTGAACATGAGGAAGAACTTCTTTACTGTGTAGTGACCATGCAGTGGAACAGATTGCCCAGAGAGGATCTAGAGTCCCTCTCACTGGAGATAGCCAAGCATCACCTGGGTGCACTGCTGTGCCATGTACTCTGGGATGGCCTTGCTTGAGCAGGGAGGTTGGACCAGCTTGACTTCCAGCCTGACCCATTCTGTGATTCTGTGATCCTTGAAAGAAAATAAAAACGTGGAATTAAATGGCAAAAAGACAGAATTTGCTTGAGTTTTGCCTACGTGTGTAGGACAGTCACCTGCCTTTCTTACCAGGTAATGCCACCTCTCCAGTACAGAAATATGGCTGCAGTACACACAACTAGCAAGGGCTTAGCTGTCAAATAAAACAGGTGACAACTTCTGAAGCTGAAGTTCTACTTCCCCCTGTACTCCCTGCTCTGCCTGCTTATGCCACTCAGAGGTGTGAATGTGCTATCTCAAACAGCTGGGTGAGCTGACAGCGTGCGTCCCAGGGCTAGGACAGGTGACAGATGGCAGCTGGTGAAGCCGCAGTAACTCCATCATGTTGGCATGCAGGTGAGCCCAAAGCAACCAAGCAGGCTGCCACAGAACCATAGAATCATACAGTACCCTGAGATAAAAGGGAAGCACAAGGATCATCCAGCCCTGCTCTGGTCCTGCACAGGACAGCCCCAGGAAGGACACCCCATGTGCCTGAGAATGTTGGAAGGGTCTGTGGGAATGAGTCCTTCTCTCCCACCCTGGCTACAAACATCCTTCATGTGCTCTCACCTTGTCTATCCCTTCCCCTCACAGCTGAAAACACAGCGTGTGCCACACCACAATTGTTTAAGAATTGTGCCTGCAGCATATGGACTGCATTAAAACCTTACTCAAGCACCTCCTTGAGCTGTGTTTCCAGATGTCTTTGCAGCATGCAGTTCATAAGAAGGCAGGCTTTAGCCTCATTTTGTCTGTATTGTAAGTGGTAAAACTGAATACAGCTAAATGGATCACAAGGTAGTTGTTTTTGCAAAGAGAAAACTGTTTAAACCTCTGAGGCTGGAGCTGACAGCCAGGAGCTGGCTGGAGAAGGGCGGCTGCTCCCAGCTCCATGTCCGTAACACCATAAATATAAGGCTGGACAACTTACAGCAAAATCAAAAGAGGACAGAGGAGGGAACCCAGCCAATCCCTCCTGCGCTAACAACGCTATCACAGCTCCAGCTGGAAGAGGGCAGCATGTGTTTTATTTAATGGTTTATATTGCTCCATGCTGAGGTCACATTTCTGAGAGCAAAACAAATCAGCGGCAGAAGCAGGGAACCTCTGCTGCAGCACCTGGGTCTGGCCTGGAAATTCAAAGTTTGGGTCTAGGTCCAAACCCTCCCCAAGTGCCCAAGGACTTGCATTTTAAGATTTAGATGTTGTTCATTTCTATTTATGCTAAAAAGCCCCACCAAAGAGAAAAGGCTTAGCACGCATCTATTAGCAGCTGGTCTTGGCTTCTTATGCTATTGTAAATGAGGTCAGCAGGACTCTGCAGAATATTATCATAAGGTTGCAATTAGCAATGAGAATTATGCCACACACATTTTACATTAAAGGAAACAGTTGCAGTAAAAGACTGTTCAATTCAGACATCAAAGCATACAGTTCGTGTCAATTAATAATACAGCAAAATATAAACTTGAGATGCACAGACACACCAATAGCTCATTTTTTTAAAAAAAAAGCATTTGTTGAGAAGTTCAATCACACTTTTTTAAAAAAATTCCATTTTTTAATATTGTATAAAAACACACAAATTTATTATTAGCTTGAATACAGACATGATTTACAAGGGTATGAATGTGTCAGGGAAAAACACGAGTTATATATGGATGGGAACATGTCAAGAAAAGTAATTTTGATAAATAAAACCCTCTTTCAAAGTAAGTCTAGTGAGACATTAAATTTTATAAAATACTTAACCATACACACTAGCCTGTCAATCTATTCACCAGTTGCTCTTTTCCTACAAGCTATTGATATGTGCTGTTTAGGAGTGGAACCTTGCAGAATAAGGTGGCTAGAACACTTCAGATTTCTGAGTTGATTGCTAACACCTGGATGCTGTTCCCCCTACAGTCAGTGAGATCAGTTCATTAGCTATAATTAGAAAAAAGATTGGGTCTTCTGTTTTGAAAGAATGACACCAAGGCTTCCATATTTAAATAAATTTATATGGAAGGGCCGATTGGCAAAAATATTGCGAATACAGGAAAGACTGAACTAAATATATTGTGGTAAGGTTAGTATTTTAGACCTTTGCCTTGTTTAATTTTTAATGTGTTCATTTTGCATTTCTATGCAGCATCTTTCAACACAGAAGTACTGGGCTAAATTTAGTTCCAGTTAATGGGAGCTCCCTACTAAGTAAGTAAGGGCTGTGAATTCATTTGGCAACATCTGCATGAGGGGCTGTGGCAGCACAAAGCAACTTCCAGAGAATCCCAAGGAGAGGCTTGGAAGTCAGTGACATTAGATGGGAAATGCTTGTAGTCAGCACATCTGGATCAGCACATCCCAACAGCTCTGCTGCAAGGGTCCCTTCCTGGCCACAGCCAGCTTCAAGCTGCTGTTTTCCAGGCTGGAGCCTCATGGAGGACAGCAGTGCAATTTTCATTAACCTTCAGTTGAGACTGATGGTGTATTTTGTGTGTGTGTTACAGCATCCTGTTTTCCATGCTCCCCCAGAGGGCCAAACTATGGCTAGAAAATCTCATTGCAGGACTGCTGAGTATTGGAAGGGCCAACAGTGCTGTGGGAAGAGAAAAGCAGCAAAGCAGAGCCTGTAATATGGGAAAAAGCATCCTGGGTGGTTCCACAGACTGAAAATGATCCTCAGACACAATGCTGCAAGGGAAATGTTGGTGATGCAGGGAAATGTTGGTGGTGCAAAGGAAATGCCAGCTTAGCCATGGAACCATGGTGGTGGGAGCTCTCTGACCCTCTCATCCTGTGAGCCATGTGCCAAAGTCTGCTGGTCTTAGATCACAAGCATCCAAAGAGCTGGATCCAGCAGCCATCCCTCCATCCTGCTGACACACTGAACAAGGCTTGGTGGCTGCTGGGCAGACTGGTTAGCTCAGCTGGAGCCGGTGTATTTGTTTTGCCCCCACACTGAGGATTTTGCTAACACAGCAGAGCATGAGCTGGAGGTCTGGAGAGGATCTGTGTTCCATCTGCACGGCAGCAGCAGGTGGCTGCTGGTGGATCACTCCTTGTGCTGTCATCTGCTGCCCAGGTTTCACCCAGCCCTGCACAAGGACACCGTGAGCCCAGCCATGCCCGGTGTCCCTCAGTGTCCAGCCACCCTGAGGGTGGGCTGCAAGACATTCTTTCCTTTCTCACCCACTGGTATGAGGATAAAAACATCATTACCCATCGCTTGCTCCTCTTCTCAAACTTAGCTGTCCATGAGATGGTGGTTCAGCCAAGGGCATAAATAGATGCTTTGCACCTCATTCCTCACAAAGCCATGCCAGCACTTTGCCTTTCTGAGTACTCTGTGTAAGGCAGTTGTCTCTTCTGTCCTGGTTTTGCTTTTTATTTTTACCCTTTTACTACATCTCAAAAAAATCTGTTAATTTGGCTTCATTTATGGCAAAGATTTCAACAGTCGGTGAACCAGACAAAACTATTGATTTAAATGTCTGGTCTATAGCATGGATGGAGTCTTGAATCAATTAAAATGATGTGTGAACATAAGTGAAGCATGGTTCTATCACTGCACCCTTTTCTGTCTCTATGCTTTTCACAGGAACTGAAGGAAGTTTTTCAGCTGGACACAGGATCCATGATTTTACAACTGTGCTTTCTAGAGATCAGTCCTGAAGCCCCTGGCACTCTAAGAAACAAGGCTCAGCAAGAGACTCGAGAGTACTGCGTCTGTTTTGTGGCTACAGAGCTCTTGTGTGTTTCAGTAAAAAGCCTTCCTTCATTTGCTCAGATTTTCTACCAGCATAACCACAAGTTTGGAATAATTAAGATCAGGAAAAGATTTGCAAAGTCCATCGTAGAATATTCTTCCCTTCTCTTAGGCAGCAATTTACTCTAATATACGAAATAATTGCACAATATGATAAATTCACATCAAAATTTGGTTGTTCCCATTGATCCAACAGTTTTCCTCAGCTGATCATTCTGTAATATAAAAATGAATTGAGTCATTTTGTAAACTTGCAAGGTGAGCTTTTGAAGGAATTAATCCAGATTTTTACATTTCTGAAGTGGATTTATTGTGCTAAAGAGTAGGTATATGTGCAGTTTAAATAATCAGACTAAATTATTCACAGTGTATATATAAAGTAGCAAAATAGTAATCTTAAAGAAAACACATTTGGAGAACAATTAATGCTTATTTTGCTATTATTTGAGTAATTTTGAAAGGCATTTTTCATGGGTACAGGGTGTCAAGTAAGAAATGTTATGGTATTTTGCCTTGGGGGGATTGTGTTCTTATCTTCCAACTTGTGAGAGGCCTGGAGTGAGATGTCCAAGCTGTTCTCACTGTCACAGCCACATAATTCCACTCTAAAGTGTGTTAATATTCTCTCTGAGCTGTTCCTCTGAAACCCTCCCATTACAAGTTGTCTTCAAATAAGAGAAACAGCTTGAAGAACCCTCAAGCTTCAGGGCCATGCAATGTTCCTTTGGACATGTTGCAAAAGAGGAAAGGAACAGAGAAGAAATTAAAGCCAACTGATGTGGTTGAAATGTGGAAATTCACGTGTCCTGAATTCCATGGATTTGCTTTAATCAGTCCCGTGATCTGTTTAGTTAAGCTGTCATAAGTCCTGGTGTAAGCAATATGAGGGATACTTAGTAAGGCTAAGACAAGGAAGACTTGTTTCCCTGGGCTCTTTCCACAGCCAAGGGAGAAAGGAAAAGGCTTTTCCAGGAGAGCAGCTGGGGCTTGGATGCAGTGAATTGATCTCATGAAAAGATGCTGAAAGAGCAACGTCTCTCCCTGCAGTCTGTCCACTCCCTCCACCTTGCACTTATACTCTCTGGGCTTTCCCATGAGCCAGATCAGCTTTCTAACACTGAAGAAAAGGTTCCCTCTTTTTCTGCTGGGTTACTCTGCTGCCAGGCTGGTGGCTGAGCTGGCAGTGGGGTGACCTGGCCTTTTCTAGGTAGGCCTCCCTCTCACAGGGTGATGAGGAGTGCCTTGAGTCACTGAGCATCTTCACAGAACTCTGACATAGAGGGCATCACCATAACTCTGCACTACATGTAGGTACCTGCTCCTATCTGTATCTTTATATGTTTGTCAGTGTGCATAAATGCATGTTTAAACTCTAACTAACTATAGAGACACACTCCCCCTACATTTGCCTCAGGATGGGGTTACATAAATGTATAAAAAAACTACATTGAGGAGCAGTTTGTTTAAAAAGTGTTGCTATGGCTGCAGTGGCTTTTGTGTACAGTTACTTAAAATATGGGCTTGTGCAGAACTAAGTGACAGACAGATTTGTATCACTGTGTGGCCAGACTGCCACTGGTTCAGCTCTGCTTGCTGGTTACAACAAGGGACAGCATCTCCCTGGTGTCCTGAGTGAGCAAGTCTGGAGCTCAGCACTCAGCCCTCTTTGGGCAGCTGTGACTCAAACAACTGCTCTGAAGCTGTTTGTTTGCTTGAGAAAGGAGGTGGATGTGTGTCATTTCCTTGCCTAGACACATAAGCATCATTTTCCTTTCTCCTTTTTTCCCCCTGTTTTGTTGCTTTGTTTGTGTTTTGTTTTGTCTTTTAGTGAGACAGCAAATCACTTGTGACCTACAATGCAAACTGCATCAGCAGGCTGAGGCTTCTGGGCATGAAATGACTGAAGGAACTGAGTTTTTTAGTGGGTCTTCATCTGAAATCCCAAAAATTCCAAGAAGCACCTGAAATGTCAAGGCACTTAAAATTGTTGTCCTTGGATTACACAAGGGTAAAGCAGTCAGAAAGCCTATCAAACAAGTCATGAAACTTAACTTGTGAAACGTGGGAAGGAAATGTGGCACAGGGTGTGGGGCTGAAGGAATTGCAGCAGAAGTGAGTTCAAGGAAGAGCAAGTGAGTGCTTGGCAGTCATGAAAGGAATATTGTCCGTCTCTGTGGGACAGTTCAGCCTTACCCACTCTGTGATTCTATCCCTCGACTTCCCCAGGAATCAACAGGCAAATGCTGTCTGCAGCAAACAGATCCCAATCCTATAAGGCTCTCTCTGGTATTTCATTCTGCCAAAAATGTCTGCCAAAAGTCAACTTGCAATTGTTTCTATAGCTGTGTCTTTATAATGGGGTCATTAATTATCCTCCAAGTTGTATATGAAACAATTCTAGTGATTTTCAGATTTGGCCTTTCCGTGCTGACATCTGTGCTCCAGAGATATATTCACCATCACTCTCTTGCCTCTGAGCTCCACTTGAGCAGAGTCTTGCTCAGGTGAGCTCTCTGGAGATGCAGCCCCTCCTCACAACAATCACAGTATACCAGGGCCTGAAGGTTTTGCTCCAGGAATTTCAGTGGTGAAACATGCCCAAGGTTCTAACTTAAGAGACAGGGACAGAGAGATCACGGGGATTGTACTTATCTGGTGAGGGTTTGGACAGGTTTGGCAAGAAAGTACCTTTCTATCCACAAGAAAGATACTGTCTGCCATCAAAGGCTTTATAACCTGGAATGCTGATTACATTTGTGTGGGTGACAGTCTGTGCCCAGAGCTGTGCCAGCATTGCTACACCTGTTATCCACTGTCAGGCGTAAATACTTAAGAGAAATAAAGAAAATACGTCAATCCTTATCTGGGAGGAAGTGTAGCAGAAACAGAACATCTCCCAAGGGACCTTGGTACACTGTGAGGTAAACACAGCACATCCTTAAATAGATGTATGAGTTTGTAGTCTGAGCTAAATGATCATTCTCTGTGAGTAAATAGGATAAGGCCTGAACCTGAGCACTGCACCTGGTCCTCTGTCCTCCTCTTCATTAAGCTGCTGATGGACACCATGGCACAGTTTCCTGACCAGGTTCAGAGTTACCAGGGCCAACACTGCCCCTGCAGACCCCTTGGTCTAAGGTCCCATGTCCTCAAAGAGAATGTCTCTTCCAGCTTCCACTTGAAAGGTATCCAAGGTATGTTTTGTCAGGAAGAGAGCAAGTACAAATGTTAATATTAAGGTAATGCCTTCAGAGCCAGGAATCCTGCAGTATAAACTTTGATCCTGTTCATCTTCTTGTGCAGATGATTTTCAGATGTAGTGCATGAATAGTCCCAGAAAGAGGTTGAAAATCAGGTGGAAAGTCACTTAGACTATCCCAAACCTTAGTCAGGGACTGATGCTTACTGTCCTTGGTCCTCAATGCTCTGAATACTCCTCATGGAAAAGTGCATGCACCACCTTGCTCAGCATGATGCTATCTCACCTATTTTGAAAGAAGAGTGGATTTTATTCCTAAGAAAAAGCCCCTGAGGGGGCTGAGGCCCCTTTCTTGACAGGGTGCAGAATAAAGATCCCAAATGGATCAAGGCCCAGGCTAATAGCTCTAGGAAGATGCTTCATCACTGCATGTGGGTGAAGTTTATACAGTTCCTTCTGCTCTTCCCCCAGCAACCAGGTGATCCTGGACTGCACATAGAGGACCTGCTCCTTGTCTGAGGAGCCCAAGTGCCCAGCATTGATGATGCATTTCTCTATGAGCTGTGGGAGTACATTGCTATGACAATGACACACTTCCATCAGCTCCTGAGCTTGTAGTGCTGCAGGGATGCTGAAATGGCTGGCTGGATGCAGCCAACACAAACCACAGGCCTCCATCCCAAACCAAAGTGTGTTGTGCAAACTTAGTAGGAAATTACACAGTTCATTCATAAAGCACTGTTTGAGCACATGGAGGAGTTGTTAGGCACTGATTGAGCAAACACACTCCTGTTAACTCATCTCTTTGGCCCATCAGTTCCTCTGTTGGTCATTGGGATGTTAAATATCCACTGGAACTAGCTGAGGTTCCTGAATATTATCTTTGTTGCCCTGAAGCCAGAGTAGGAAGGACGGATGTCTGGATCACAGAGCACTTGCCCTGTATGTCTGTGTCTCACATGTGCCTGAGAAACACGCACCATGCTCTGGTTTGTGTTGCACTACTGCACCACTTACAGTGACATTGCATTGTTCCAGGCAGGAAGTATTTTGCAAAAATCAAGAATCACGTTAATTAGTAATAGCTAAAACATTCACAGACTTTTTTTCCAGAGATATCAAAGTATTTGGCAAGCATAGGAATAATTCATGCTCCTATACAATCACACTGACTTTATTGGAAATGTTTATGTAGAATAAGGAATAGGAACATTTGCCTGTTTCTTACCAATGGCAGCAGAAAAGGTGAGTGAACCTTGTGGGGTTTCTTTTCAGAAAAGACCTGGCATTCCTGGCTTGACTGGATGCAATGTTGGCAGCCCATTTTATTCTCTTTTTTGCTCTAACTTTTGTGAGACAAGGCTCCTCCTGGGTCTACATTTTGGTGCTTTTGATATTCTGCTGGATTAGATGACAGATTTCATTAAGGGAGATGGCTCAAGATCCCTATTTTCACATTTGGCAGTAATGAAACTGCTCCATGATCTTCTACCAGTGTGTGACACTGTCTCCTTTCCTCTTACCAGCCTGTGCAACAGATTTTTTCTTTTGCCACTCTGGTATCACAACAGAAGTTCATAGAGGTTGGAATGTCAATGAAACAAGTAAGCCACAATGTGTAAGTGAGGTATTTGTGAAGGTGAAATATTGGCCACTTCTTCTGGATCCCAAAATCATCATTCATTAAATCCTGATATCTGGGCCAAACAAAATTGTTTCTCTTGCATGTTTTAGAGCAAATGGCTGGGCACAGCACACAAAGCTATACACACAGGAGAAAATGAAAAGGAACAATAGATGAAACATCACAGAAACATTGAAAATTTCAAGTTGGAAGGGACCTCTAGCTGTCAACTAGTTCAGGTCTTTCCTCAAAGCAGGGCCAGGTATATGGGTTTCTCTGAACCTTGTCTAGGTTTTTACTGTCTTCCAGGACGGAGAATTCCCATCCTCTGGCTTGCCCAGGTCTTGTCAGTCCTTCTAGAAATTTTCCTTGGTAGGTGAGCTTCTCACTCTCCTACTTTTGTCCATTGGGTTTTGTCCTCTTGGTCTGCACCTCCAGGAAAAGTCTGACTATATCTTCCAACACCCTGCCACAGGATAGCTAAAGAGAGCAGGAAAATCACCCTCAGCTTTTGCTTTCTACGTCTGAGCAAGCCCAGTTCCTCAAGTCCCTCCCTGTACACCATGTTCTCCAGATGCCCACCCATCCTATTTGCTGAACCCCCTCTTTTCTCAGGCCTTTTTTAATCAAAGATAGGTAAGTCCAGTTGGACAGTGACCCACTGTCCAAATCATGCCCTACTAGAGAGAGGAACAACTGCACTGAGGTTATTGGGGCATTGTCACAGCTCTCTGGTATCCAAAATGTTCCTCCAAAACCAGCAATTTTCAAAATGCAGCAGTCCCTGGATCTAAAGTGCTCATGGGTGTGGCTGCCAAAGTAGATCTGAATTTCTGCTCATTGCAGTTATTGCTACGGGAACATTGCTGGCATGACATTTTCTCCTGGAGTCTTTCTAGAGCACCTGCTTCATTCACCATGTGTACAGGCATCAGCCAGGACAGATGCTCAGGGATAGAGCTGAAACCCCAAAGCTCACAGAGCTCATGCCCTTTATCAGAAAAGAGGCCACCCATGCTCTTGTTTTAAGTGAGGAGGCAGGGAAAGGTCTTTGAAGAAGAAGCAGCTTCCTTAAAGTGTTTAAGGAAACCCTTTCCAGAGAGAAGATTAAAAATGCATGGGTGGAGTGAGAGAGAAAGAATTCTTATTTATGTATAGAGTTACACATGGAGACAATGTCCAAAATCACTGAAAAAAAGAGTCTGTATGTCTCTGTTTTCCTGAGTTATGACAGCATGTGTTTAGTATTACGGCTAGTCCATTACAGGAGCCAAAGTTAACATCTTCCAAAGCATAAAGGGTTTTTGAGTTTTTTAAAGCTCAGTTGAATTCTAGCACTTCAAACCTACTTAAACACAGCAAAATAAAAACCTCTGGAAACTCTTTATTTAATTTTCTGTAGTCGAAACAATTATGCAATTGGATAAGCAATCAAGTCAGTTCAAACTGGGGAAATTCTGCATTACAGAGCAGAACAAACTACATTTCAACCTGAAGAAAAAAGCAATATAAAAAATGTAGAGGAGTTTTTTTCCATCAAGAAAGGACAGCCACACAGGTCTAGTCTAAAGGGGTCTTAGTGTAGCTTAAGGAAACAAACCTGAGGACTTCATGGAATGATGCATCATGCACATCTTACAGCGCAGAGCTGCTGCAGTACAGCTGGATGCAAGGAACTGGTGGCTGGAGAGGGGTCTCTGTAGGCTTTTTACCTCAGTGTGCAACATTCTAGTCACTGAGGGTGCTGTCTGTGGGGTTTACATGCTCACTGTGTTGGACTGAGCAGGCTCTGGAGGCAGCAAAGGGCAGATAGGAGCAGTGTGTGCCTCACCAACCTGTCTTTTCAAGCAATTCATCCATCAGATCAGCAAGGCACATATGTGTTTCCCAAATGGCTCAAGTCACTTGTCTTTAACTCAAACTTCTTTTTGTTTGTTGAGTAAGAGCTTTCACTTGTAACAAGACCTCCTCAAACCAAGCTGCTTGGAGCTGTGACTGTGGATGCCTTGTTGGGAACTTTCTGTGGAGCTGCTGGTACAAACAGCATAAAAAGAAAGGTTGTNCCATCCATCCATCCATCCATCCATCCATCCATCCATCCATCCATCCAAGCTCAATTTCCTGCAATTTGTTTCATCTCACTAAAATAGTGAATAACAAATCACCTTCTCAGATAGCAGAGAGAGATAGCCATAATTCCACAACACAGCAATTGGAAACAAAATGTTACTGAGGACTCCTTGGGTAAAGAGAAACACAAGCAGAGACAAGACAAATTTTGGTAGTTTCTTACATGAGCAGCACAATTCAGTTTTTTAATCCAGCAGAAAGATGAAAACATTGAACTGTTAACTTTATTCATACTGGCATTGTCCAGGTTGCCAAATATTTAGCAGCTGATAGCTAATTTGTACAGTTTCTTTCCTCTGACTGATCCAATATCTTTTCCAGAGTTTAAGAGGGAAACATGGCCAGATCCAATTTCTAGAATATTTTCAGGGAACTGACAGAAGAGGCAAGCCCAATAAAACATGGGAACATCCTTTTTCTTCACATAAGGCCAGGAGAATGCAAAGCACAGGAAAAAAACATGAGTTTTCAATGCTTTTAGAGCTGGATGAATCAGGTAATCTCCATCCAATGAGCCAAGGAAAAGAGAGGAGAACATGTTTTACTATAGATCATCACTGCAATGGCACAGACTTCTGTGAAAGAAGAGCCACCTCACTGGAGTATTTGCTTGATTCTCAGCTTTGGCCCCTGACTTTTACTTGTTCATACCTTCCTTGCCACTATGGTCTCTCCACCTCACTCTCTAAGTGAAACTCAGAAAGAAAGTATTTTTGTCAGCTGAAGGCTTGTCTGCTCTGCAGGGATGTTTGGGTTGGTACAATATTAGAGGCTTGCTCTCATTGGTTATTATTATTATTAACCCTGCACTTACCTGGCCACCATTCCCTAGTGTTACATACTCATACTTTGCAGTGGGAACTTGGATACACTTAGGTGAAGTTCCTTTGCAGGATGAAAACAGCAGTTTTGTAATTCTCACTGTTTCTCAAGCCCAGCTGCAAATCTCCCCATTCCCCATGCAGTCAGAGACAACTTCAGATAAAAAAGCCTTACAAGAATTTGTAGATTTGATTAAGTAGATTAAATAGACACAAAGATGAAATTTGCAGTGATCTTCCTGCTCAGTGGATGGGAACAAGAACATCCTCATTAATTTGATCACTTTGAACCCCTCTGTGTTTTAGAGGCCCAGCCAGCAGGCAGAGATGCTGCAGGAAAACCAAGGTTTCCAAAACGGTTGTGAGGGTCCTGTGAGTGCTCTCCAACACTGAGCATCAGCCTCAAATCACTGATTTAGGTGCCAAAACAGTCTTTTCTCCCTTCATTCACTTCTTAGAGAACATAAAGCAGCAAAATTAGCTGGACTCAGGCCCTTGGTTGAGTTCTTCGCCTTTCCCCTTCACAGTAAAACCCTGAATACACAACAAAACCAGCAGTCCTCATTGTGATTGTGCTCCCTACAGCCTATCACAGCCTAGAAGCAAAGCAGATGAGCAGTGGATTTATTCCATACAAGAGGCACACACACATCTCACATCCACAGCAGACCCCTCACAGCAATCTTCCCCACAGGCAAGTCATCAATACAACCACAATTTCTTTCACAAATAAGCTTGTGTTGCTAAATATAAATGCCTGCTAGGTCAGAAAGTCCTCTGACAATTCTCTCTGACAGAGACAAGAAGCAGATTCCTGAGGGAAGAGGTGGGAAACACAGCACGTACTGAGTTACCTGTTCCCTGCTTATGCCATTCCAGCCTAGATCCAGTGCTTTAGGGACTGTGAATTATAGAGGACATCTGAATTATCTTATTCAATAGCTCTCCATGGCCTTCTTCTCCCTGAGTTAGTCAAAACCTGTGCAGGCTTTTGTCCTCCACAATATCCTGCAGCAATGAGTCATGCTTCAGTTATGCATTGCGTGAACAAGTACTTCCCCTTGTTTATTTTAAAATAAATCTGCTACTTGCTCTTTTCGCTGGACACCCTTCAGCTCTCATATATGACAAATAATGCTCTGTTCTTCCTCAACCACCTTCTCTTTGTGACTGTAAAAGCTTCTTTATTTCTCCCCCCACCTTAATTATTCCTCGTGTTCTTCCCATTTATCGCTATTCAGTGCCCCAATACCGGAAATCAACAAGGCCAGTGTCCTCAAATACAATCCATTATTTTCTGCCTGAACTAATAATAATCCTTATGAAGTGGATCAATCACTTTATGACCCAAAGGCAAAAGTACCCATGAAAAGATGAAAAAAAATCCCCAGGTGTATCATTTTAGGATGGTGAAACCTTCAGGAAGACATCCCTAATCTACTTTAAAATGCAGCAGTTCTTGCACCCAATCCATTTTGTTACAGGAGTTTAACCACAGCAAAACTGAGCTCAGCAGGGTGAATAATTTGAACACCAGGGACAGAACCGTGTCTCCTGGCTAAAAAAACCAAACACCTTGATTTTGTTTTGTACAACAGTGTATCCTTGAACATGTTAGTCCAAAGTACAGCTTAATAGCATCCAAAGGAAAAAATTGATGCCCAGTTCTCACCAACATGACTCTGCTTGTATTTGAGTCACACAAATATCAGATGTTGGGTGTTTGAGGTGTGGAAATGTTATTGAAACCAGACATGCCTTTGGGTGGTAACTGGAGTATCCTTTGGCTTGAGGGTTTGCTAAAACAATGGAATGAACCTCAAGCAACACCTGAAATGGTTTTGGGCTGTACAAAATTAGCTAATTGTCCAACACAGGGCCAGGATTTTTTATTAGAACAAGCAAATGTTTGCCACATTTATTGGCATCTCGTGACCACTTAAGGTGGGACACTCTTCTTTCAAAACAGTTTGACAACACAATCTGAAATGAGTATGAGACACAGAACTGACCCCATAGGACTGACGTAAAGGGAGGTTATACCAAAGGAATGTGATAAATGTGCAGAAAAAAAGTCTGCCCACTATGCCCCCTATGAGGCAGCTATTTTAATAAAACTATGTTTTTGCACATTGATTAATATTACAGTCAGGCAGATTAAAGCACATGTGTGAAATATGAAAATATTAAATTGTTCTAAATAATGGTAGCTGTGCTCTTAAATAGTGTCAGAGGTCACACAGTGTAATCACCTAACCCTGATGGCTAGGGACTGTCAGACTCCAGGCTTGAAGTTCGGTGAAGGAATTTATTCTCCATAAGTGATGGATTGAGGTTACATTTCAGCAGCCAGGTCACAGCAGTGAGATAAGGAAATCCGAGGGAATCCATTACTCATCGTGTGTTTATCTCACTGGACCACAGTGTTGTTACTCCTAATTTACACCAGCACAGAGCTGAGCTGAAGGAGTTCACTGCCAATGTGGGGATTCTCCATGGGGGAACATTTGATACAGGGCTGGAAGGGAACTGTGATGCCCAAACAGGTCTTGTGCTCCGAACATGGGCTGTAATATTGAAGTATCACAGACTGACCTATGGCTATGAAAAAAATCTGTGATGAACCTACAACTCTAACTCTTTACCAATGGAGAAAGGTGTCATATTGATGCTCTGCCTGCCACAGAGAGATCCCTTAATTCACTGCCCTAGAAAACTGCTGCCATCGGGGGGGTTTGGTTGGCATTTTTTCCCCCTCTACCTTCTTTGGTGGAGAAGGCAATTATTCTTTCTGAGTTTGGAAGTTTCTGACCTTTGACCCCTTCTGCACATGGAGCAGTTCAGGGTCAGCTCCTGGGTGAGGAATGGGTCAAAGCAAGGGATACCAGAAGGAGGGCTCTGGAGAGCATCATTGCAAACATTTTTGAAGGATGCTGAAGATAGTTGCTGCTGTGCCTGGTGCAGAGCCTTGGCAGCCAACGCAGATGAGCTCTCCTGCTGGAACCAAGGGGATGGCAGGGAGCTGTCAGATAACTTTCTCCAGCTGCCAGCCCTCAGGGAACTAAAGGGGCCTTTCCCTTAATTCCTTCTTTCTGTTCTCCTTGTCTGTCTCTCCTAATTCACCATGCTGGAGGGCAAACTTAGTTTGGTGGAGGTAGAGTTAATATTCTCTATACTGTCATGTATGCTTATGCTCAACCCCACTTGCCTGCCAGGGCTGAGACATAAGGGAGGGAAAACCTTCAGTCCCTCTTGCCTGCCCCTGTACCCCCACACCCCTTCCAGATCCTCTGGGAGGTCCTGACATCTCCATCTCACTGCTGGAGGAAGCTCCTGCTGTGGGGTGGGATAAAGCATCCCATGCCTCCAATTCACTGGGACTGAGAGCAGCCGTGCATGGAGAAGGCTTGGAGAGGCTCATTTTTAAAGCTCTCTCTGGGACATCCACTGCTCTCCTCTAAATAAGCCAAGTGCTGGCTGAGATCCCAGCTCCACCTGGGTGCTGAGACCCTGTGCTAAATGGGATGGGAAAGCTTCCATCAGACTAAGAGTATTTTCTTTGTTTATGAAAAGTCACTGATCTGTGCAATTGTGTTGGTGTTGGTATGGGAAGAACAGACCTCCAGGAGGAAAAAGTTTTGAAAAACTGGCCCCAAAAATACAGGCTGAAATTCAGCTGAAGAGCATCTCTACAAGATTTTGACTCTCACAACTACACAGACCCATCTGTAGTGTGGACAGTGGCAGGGAGGTGTGGCAGGGTGGTGACCAAGCAGAGGCCCTCCAGGAGGGATGTTTTTCCTTGTCATCGCACTCAGGCAGCATCTATCTCCCCAAGGGAGAATGGGCTCCCCTAGTGCTCCCTCATGGAGGCAGCTATACCCAAAGCACCACAGGATTGCACTGACCAGGACTTAGGCACATCCTGGGTGCTCTAGATGTTACCTGTACTGCAGCCTGAAATGTTTGCTGCAGGTGCCAGCCATGGCTGACAGCTTCACAGGGGGTTTCCTCAGAGGAGCTCTCTGTAGATGCAGCAGCAGCAGGGTTAAGCATTAGGATTTTGCACACATCCATACATAACTGGCTGTGCCAAGGGAAGGAGGAAGGGTTGCAGAGCTCACTGCTGGGGCTGAGGCCTGGGGGAGGACACCAGAGTGTGGATGTGCCAGAGGGATTTGCTATGCCTCCCTGGAGAGCACCTGAATCCAGGCAGGGAGAAGGAGGATGCTGCACCTCCAGCCACGTCTGTGCAGACAAGCTGGCCCCACAAACAGCCCCAGCACCACCCACACAAACTGTGGTGCCTTCCCACAAGATTCCTGCAGCCTTAGACCGTCATCTTGTTTTCTTGCTTGCCCTTTCCCCATATATCCCACAGGCAGCACAGGGAAACATGCTTTTTGTGGTACAGCCATGCCTGTGTGCATCAGAGTAAGCTGACACAGTTCCAGCCTGAGCTTTTGCCATTCTAATGGCTTCAGGTTTAATCATAAAGCACTGCTATAAATAATGGATTGTGAGAGACGATGTCTTCCAGTAAATCCCGCTGTGTCTGCTTGTGTTTGGATCATTTGTGTTTGCATTCTGCTACAGTCAGCTGCTCAGGAGCTATTGATGTGGGGAGGCACGGAGCAGATGAGGGAGGGAGAGAGACAGGCATTCAGCTCTTTGTTGGGTGATGATTAAGGGGCAGTACTGGGGTGACTGGTTTGATCCTCAGAGTGACGTGACTCTGCTCTGGAATAAACCATGGGCAAAACCAAGGCTAAGCCCAGTAGGAGCTGAATCAGACAGTTGTGTTCTTGATTCATAGTGTGAGGGGGATTTAAACTGTTGAGGGCCTCACCTGGGATCTCTGACAAAGGGGTCATTTGACTGCCAGGTGAAGCCCTGACTAGCAGCCAGAGAAGCAGAAAAATGGCAGGGAGCTTCAGTTGTGGATCAAAGGATATCCCCTTCCACTTTTACAATGTATTCGTAGCATTTCAGGTGGGATCTGCTAAATGCACAGTGAAAATGTGCATACTGTTTGTACAGCTGGAACACACCACTCCTCAGCATCAGGGTACACAGGATCAACAGCTGGAGCTTGTCCTTGCTGGGAAATTTCTTACATTAAACCAACTTGTCTCTGAATGCAATACCATGATTAGATTCAACCTGAATAAAATTAAACACAATTCAGAAAATATAGATGGGACTTACATGGTCTCCTTTGAGCAGCACCCTGAGTTTTGATGGATTTAATCTCAAAGTGCATGTGCAAAGTATTTATCCTACAGCTCCCAGCATGTTACTGAAGAGCTGAAACTCGAGGAGCTCAGTTTTGCAAGACCTGTGTGGTGCTGGTGACAAAATGTGAACCATCTGTGTGACAGGCACAGTGCAGGGACCCAGAATGACCACAGGGTGTGCAGGCTATAGGATTGGAAGCTGGATAGCTGGGCTGTAGCAGCGCTGTTCCTGTGGGAGCATCTTCTTGGGAAGTTGGGTGTGCAGCCCCAGCGAAGGAAATGCCTGTCCTGGGGCTCCCTGCTCCTCTCTCAGTGCTGTATGTGCCATGCTGTACCACCCTGCCAGCCTGCCTGGATCCCTCACATCCCACTGCACACAAATGCTCTGAATCTCCTCTTCAAAAGCAACTCAGTGGAGGTCCCCATGTCCAAAGGTTTGCTTTTACAACACCCCTGCACAGCCAGCCATGGATAATTCATGCCAGTGGGCACAAAGGACTTTACAGGCCTACCCAGAAATGGATGGATTGGGACCTCCAGCTGCTCACCAACCTGTTTTATTGACAGTAAATGACTCTAATGAAATACCGTGCTGTGAACAATCACACGCTGGCTCTGGACTGACTCATCACAATTCCCAGCTCTCTGTGCCCCTCATGGCTGAGGGCAGCATCACCCCCACCAGGCACCCATCCTTGCCTCTGATGGGGGCCCAATTTGTACACCCTTTGTGTCTGAGACCCCGGACCAGGCCATCCTGCTGCTCAGCCACTGCCACCAAGGGATCATGTCCAGACTGGGGCTGGAGCCACAGTTAATGCTCCCCCCGTGCAGGGCAAGGAATGTCTCGTGTTTCCCAATACCTCATATCCCACCTCCTTGAGTCTGACTCAGCCCATGCCCAGGAACATTATGTGTTATCTGGATGGCAAATTATGGTAAGAACCTGAAGTATGGTCAGTGAGTAGTGCTTTTGAAATAAGAGATTACTTTTCAAATAGCACAAGAGCTACAGTTGTTTATTTATTTTTTTTTATTTAATTTTTTTATTGCTCAGCATTCTGAATTTGCAAACAAAATCTTTATTCCATTTTGATGCAGAATGGAACATTTCCTGGTGTTTCAAGACCATTTGCATTTTTCACTTGTTTAGATTTTGTGTGGCTGTTCCTCCTTCTCTGCTTTTCCATCCCGAGTCCTCCAATCTGGCAATAACAGAACTTGGAGAGGAAGAAAATAAATAAAGAAAACTATTCCATTTTTTTGTTGAAACATGGTTTTACTGGAGATTCAAAAAATTCCTGGGGGGAGTGCTGGGTGGGAAGGGAAACTTAAGTTCTTACAATCATCTTCTAACTAGGATTGCTCCCATTTCCTCCAGCTTCCAGTTCCAAAGCCTTGCTGAGCAGGCAGTCCTCATGCCTGCTGAGGGTTGCTGCAGTGTCCCACACTCCTGCCTGCAGCATCTCAGCCTCTAGCCAAGATTGGGAGTGCTGCAGACCCCAGCATTTAACCTTTCAAAGGACTCATCTTGGAGACAAACCATGCAAATATTCTCTACTTAATGTGCGTTCTTGGCCTGGCCCTGAAATACTGAGTGGTTATGGCAGAGGATTCTGTGATTGGGGATCAATTAAAGACAGTAAACATGCTGTCAATGACTGTTCCAGGAAATACATTTTTTGAGAGGGTCATTTTTATGTGAGAACATGAGGAGAGTAATTAGGAAAGCTAACAAGTGTATTCACTTGGAATGAATAACATCTCACTGAGATACACAGACTTCCCATTAGCTAGCAGTGGAACAGAGACATCCTGGAACCCAGACTTTAGAAATGGATGAAGAATAACAAATGCAGGTGATGTAACCACTGCTGAAAATCTGAGTTTTCAAGACATCATTCATCTGTTAGGCTGTTCCTGAGGTGCACTCATGTTTGGGATGGCCATGAGGTGCACTCATGTTTGTCAGGTCAAACTATTCTGGGCTCAGAGACACTAGAGTTAAGGTATTTACACCTGTGGAATCTTCCTCAGGAGATTTTTGGAATGATCTTAGGGAGGGCAGAGAGCTGAAAAAGGGCTGTGCAAGATGAAAGAGTTTCTGACCTCCTGTCCTGACCCTGAAAGTTGTAGTAGCTGTAGCCTGGGAAAAACATTAGTATTAATTTTGTTTCTCTCTGTCTTTTTTTCTCCTTCCTTTTTCCCAGCACCAAGTAACAAGGGGTCCATAATGGGCCTCTGAGCCTCCAGGAACATCACAGGGGTGCCTGTAGCTTCCCTCATTCAGTCTCAGGAGACTCAGACCTTTCCTTAGGGCACAGCCCAACTCCTGGATGCACTTCCTGGCCAGTCCTCCAGCAACAGGGAGTCATCACTGCTGTGGACAGTGAGCCTGGACTGGAAGCAGCACCCAACAGCAGTGATGGGATTGGGACAGCATGGCCAGCAGTTCACTTGGTCCCAGGGGTGAGGACCAAAGGCTCCCCAGAGCCCATCAACCCAGGGCTGCCTGGAAGTGAGAGTTGCCCCAGGGCTGCATCCTACAGGTCTTTGTAGGCTGCTTATTTGTGTATTTCTCTGTGTTAAATGAATTCAGGATTTTGTCAGTAATTGGTACACTGAAAGCAAACCAGCAGTGATGTGATGTAATGTTCAGACTTATTATTATCCAATGGAGATTTTCTCTTGTGGCTATCCTTGAGCAATCCTGCTCTTTTCCTGTCACAGTTCTTCACTCTCCTTCTGGATTCTTCTCTTGCCTCTAGGTCATATTTTCCCTTCAGTCTTTCACTGCTTCATGCGTGTCCGGGTGTGCTGCCTGTGTCCTTCACCCTGATCTTGCTTTGTGCCATCTTCCATACCAGCCCTGTTCACCAGGAGCATCATCTCCAAGGTGTGCTGGCAGCTCTTCCATTAATCCATTAATACAGCCCCATGTGCCGTTCATCTCTCTTGCTGGTTTGTGCTGTGCTTCTTCCATACTTTCCCCCCTTTACCTCCATCCTGGATGTCTTTTCCAACATAAACAATTCTATGATTCCATGATTCTTGTGCCCTTGCATGAGCTGCATGCACAAACCAACCTCTTGGAACTTTTCACCACAATTAGGCAACAACAGAGCTCCTGGAGGAGGGAAGTTCTGCACCTCTTTGGTGAGAACCACGGTGCCTGTGGGCAGGAGCACAGGAAAAGCTGAGGGAGCTGCAGAGTTGTTCCTGGTCAGAGTGGGGCTGTGAGTGGAGTAGCAGGGAGGCTTTCTGCACAGGGTCCTGACTGCAAAGTGTGCTTCACTCATCCTCCAACTTCCAGGCACTTTGGCTATGAGGTAGTTGTGATAATTTCCTGCTCTATTCTATTCTATTCTATTCTATTCTATTCTATTCTATTCTATTCATGCTGCCACACTTATAAATTAAATATACTACACTTGGACCAGAGCCTGTCTCTCTGCTGTCTGCTGGACATGACCCACCCACATGGCCCATACTCAGAAATGTTAAAGGAAGGTAATAACAACATAAATGTCTTTTTCGTCAGTGGACCTGGGAGTGCTCCATGAAAGATGCCAGGGCAGTATCCTTTGCATGAAGGGGAAGCTGAGACTGTTAAGGGTCTTGTTCAAAGTCACCCAGCAAGCCAGGATTCCAATCCAGAGATCCTACACTACAGTGCACTCCTCTTTGTTGTAGGTCTGTAAACAAAATGTGTGCATGAAACCTTTTCCTCAATTCTCACCTTCCCAGAATAACAAAAATTACTTTGAAGTCCCAGGTCACATTTCACACATTGCCTGCTGAGAGTGTGCAGCCACCCTCCCCTCTGGCCTGGGACCAGGAGGATTGTTCAAAACAGCAGAGAGAGTGTTGCATGGACAAAAGCCTCTGGCATGGACACATGAGGGTTATTGCAGTTTCAAAAGCCCATATGTGAGTTCTGCTGGCACAATCTGGGCAGGAAATTTCACAAACATGCCAACTTTTCTTTGTAACTTCATCTCTCCTGACAGTGTATGCATGACTCATTCAGGCATATCTTTACTCCATACTTTTCCCATTCCCTTTTAATTTATTTGAACTCTGCCTCTCTCTTCTTTCTTCCAGAGAATGCCCTGTCATCTCACCAGTACACAGGAAAAAATGTGATTTTTTTTTTTAAAGTAAAGGGAAAATATAATATTTTGGTCTATTTTTTTGTGAGTATTATGATGGCAGAAATCATCAACAACAACCTTCAAGTCAGGGATCACAAAACCAATTAGGTTGGAAAAGACTGACACAGTCAAGCTCTTTACCTCTTTTTTATTTCTTTTTTTTTTATATATATATTCTCAGTTATTCATTACAATTCCTTCTTTTATAGCTTCCTTTTCCTTCACATCTCTTTTTTATACCTTTTGGATCACACTGTGGTTTAGGCACGTATTTCTGTTTTCTTGGGGTCTGAAACTGTACAGAGTGGTGCTGGCTGTGGAGTATGTTACAGCTAGGGAGTTATTAGCAGCAAATTAAATGAGGATTAATTCCTCACCCACACATTTCTTGCAGCAATCCAGATCTGCTTATCTCTTTGGTATGATGACCTGGCAAAACACACGGTGAGCTCTCACTGTGTCTGTCTGCAGGGCTGAGCAGCAGCTGAGCAGAGTGGCCAGGAGGGATCTCAGTAATGTCCCAGCTCACAGGTGGGACATTGGTTTGGGCAAGGGAAGCCTCAAGAGGTCTCAGCAAGGAGAATCACTCCAGAGGTATTTTTTAACAGCTGGAGAGGTGACTAAAGGTGTACAAGCCGTCCATGACAACGTCTTGTGTGACTGATTGCCAGAGACAGAAAGTTTTGCCATGATGAATTAGCATCTATTGCCTAATGTCTTTTCTTTTTGGAAGTGGAGATTGCCTAGGATTTTGCAGGGAAGAAGCAGGGCTTGGAAAAAGGAGTTACAGCTCCTAAATACCCAATTTAGCCCATGCTGCCAGAAAGATACCAGAGCACCTGACCAACCCTGGGGCTTGGGCATGGAGCTGGGCCGAGAGGACTGAGGTGCAATACCTGGTGCTAACTTTTTCCCTTCTTCTTTTCCCTTCTCTGGCCAATCCAGCTCCTGACTCAGTTTCCCCTTTTGTAAAGCAGTGCTAATTACATGTTTACTCCCTTAGTGAAGTGCTTTGAAGCCTACTCATAGTATGTGTTACCTACAGGGCTGGTAACGGCTATTATAATGAGATTAAAATAAAATTATATACATATTTATAATTTGCATATACCTCATAATTAAATTATAATTAAAACTGGTATTAATTTTTTTTCAAAGCTTGAAACAACATATACAACAGTTACCAGAAAGTGAAAAAATTGCAAGTTTGTTTAATATAGAGCAAAAGTGCCATTAATTTCAAGCTGAAGTTCTAATGCAACCAAACCAACAAAGAAAAGCCTAAATTAAAGAAAAAATTATCAAGAGATTCCAGGGTTGTTAGTATTTCACTGAGCATTTAAGTTATTTAACATTTCAACATTATTTTGACAAACACATAAAAGCAGAAGTAACAAAGTTCAGTCCTCTGCATCTAAAATGGAGATTCAGATCTGGTTTTGTCCATTTTTTGTCTGTTTTTTTCTACTTAAGCTCAGCATTCCTAATTCATAATTCAGACAGATGTGTTGACATTTTGTGAAATTGGCAAAAGGTTTGATTCTTCCTTAATTTAAGTGGCTGTTGGCTGCCAGTCAGAGGGAACTTTACTCCTTCCCACTGGTTTCCAGTATCAGACTAGTTCAAGCTTTGCATTAATTTGAAAACTCTTTCCTAAAACTATAATTTCCAGCAGTTGCTCAATTTAATAAGAAAAAGCTGAACTGACATGTAAGACAAGTTGATTTATTTGTGACTCAAATTCTCTGGGAACATAATCTCCAAAAAAGAAAAAGAAAAACATTAATATAATGAAGGAATGTCAGATGCAGGACACAGTTCTCTAGCTGAAGATGGAGTGAATTGCATTTCCAATTTACCAACACATCAGTCACCTTTGTTTCAGAGGCTCTGTGACATTCAATGAGTTTTTCTTCTTAACAGGGCACTGGATGTATTACAAAAATTAGGGTTAGAGCCAAAAATGTGTTTATCTGCTTAATGCCTAATTTCCATTAATTTCATTAAGAGTGAGGTGCAAAAATACTGTTGGGGGTTCTGTTGGTATTGAGCTGTGGTGGCTTTATTTGTTAGAGGAACAAAATTCAACCTCTGCTTAAAATGTTCAACTCTCCAACTTTTTTTTTTTTTTTCTCAATACTCTGGCAAATTCACCAAACCACATGCTCCAGTGGGCACCTTCCCTTCAGACCCTCCCCAGCAAGCCTGTGAAGGGCCACAGCCAGTACTAACAGATTGTGGGACTCCCTTTTTGCAGCCACCACCTAAATGTCCCCTCAGCAGTGGGTTTTCTAAACCTAGGCCACACCACGATGCTCCTCCAGCTTTGCAAGCCTGGGATTTGTGCAGAAATTGGGCACAGTGAACACAGGAGAATAAGTACACCCTGGTCTCACTATGAAATAAAGTCTGTTGTTTGTACCATGGACCACCCAGACCCCAGGGCTGAGCCCTTCCCACCTGTTGGATGTCACCTAAAGGATCTGGGGGGCAGGAACAGTGCACTAAAAGCCTTCTCCAAGAGCAGGCAGAGGAGCTCAGCTGGACTTGGCTGCAGCTCTCAGGAGTTATTCTTTAGAAAGATGCCCTGAGCTCACCTGCCTTCAAACACCTCTCATTTTGCCTACAAGAGGTGCTGTGGAATCACACCAGTTCTGAGCTCTCAGTGAAGAAAACACAGTTCCCACAGTCAAAGCCTGAATGTTGCTGTTCCTTCAGGAGAAGCTCTTGATGTGTTTGTCTCTTAGTGCTGAGACAGCAATCCACATTGCTCTGCTCTACGTGATTAAATAAATTACTGTTCTGTGGAAACTGCTTCCAGCACACACTTCCAGCTCAGTATCTGGGGGAAAACTAGGGCTGATTTAGGTTATCTGCTGCAAGGAGATAAAGTGCTTCCTGCACTTCTTGTGTAGACATGAAAGCTTTGCCACCACCTGCAGTTTATTTCTACTGTGCTGCTGTTCAAGGGGTGTTAGAGCCCCAGACTGGAGCTGGAAATCTCCTTTGGTGGATGCTGCAGGGAACACAGTGCCTGCCACCCAGTTCCAATGGATCTAAATGAGCAAGAAAGTCATCAGGAGAAGGGCAGGATGGCACAGGCTGGGCCTTGAGGCTGAGCTGAGCTGGACTAGTCAGGGTCCAGGGTCCTTAGCAGACACTGACCTAACTTGGAGGGAATTAGGAACCTGCATATGAGAGAGGAAGTTTAGTCTGAGCAACTTGCTGAAGATCACATTGGGAGCCTGGGGTACTGAAAGGAACTCAAAGAATATGCCAAATTGTTGGTCAGTGCCTGGACCACAGGGCAATTTTCTGACCATGTTTTTTATTGTGATTTTAGAACAATTTCACAGTTGCCCAAGTAAGAGGCAGAGGGCTTGGTCTGGCAATTTTGATCTGTGAGAATTTGCCCTTTAGGACCTATAGGTTCCTTCTTTCTCTTATCCCTGAGGGTATCTTGGCAGCCATCAAACCTGAGTGAGTGCTTTCAAGCTGTAATTTCTAGAAATATAGGTAATTATTTTTGTCTTGGGTTGCTTTTTTCCAGCAACAGGTGCTGTTGGAGAGTTTTGCAATGGCTCAGGTTGGAAAGACTTCAATGGGAGAGAAAGCAAGGAGCCTCCTGGGAGATCTGAAGGGCCTATGGACTGAGAAAGGAATTTTTGAAGAAGAATCAGAGAAGATCTTCTCCACAGATAAAGAGTGTCAGCAGGCAGGAGCCACACTGCAGCAAGAGGCAGTGGGTAACAACAATTGATGAAGGTGCTTCACTCTGCTGAAACCTGGTTTATTTTGCTGAAACTCATTCAGTAAGAAACATCACTTTGGATGTGAGTTTCTCATTCTCAGCTCCAAGTGAGCCCTCCTCAGTGCCACTAGGCCACTCGAGATGAGTCCTTTCAAGGCTCACAGACACACCAGGTGTACCTTTAAGACAGAGAGGAGTTTTGCAAGAACTGGGAGAAATCAAGATTTAGCATGTGAGATAAAGGTGGAAGCTGCTTTAATTACAGATTCAGAGCACGCTGCATTAAGGGTTACTCAATGATGAGATGACCACTCAGTCCCCAAATAACCTCATTAAAGACTGATAGGCTTGTCTTTTAAACATGAGCTTTTCCCTGTGCCAGATCTTAAATGGTTCTCTCCCGGTAATGCAGCTGCACCTCTAGCAGACCTTTAGCTTTTTTTAGGTTATTGAAGATGCATAAAAAAATGAATCTGCAATGGTTCAAATTTGGGATCTTAAATGCTGACTGCTTAGCTTTTCAGAGGGCCTGGGGAGCAGCTGCTGGGCTTCTAAAGGGGAAATTCTGCAACCAAATCCCATTAGGTTTTTAGCAGCTAAGCCTGGCCCAGTAACCAGCTGGTGAGTGCCACACAGGCAGCCCTCGTGGTCAAAGGTTTGGAACGGGCCTTATGTCTGCATTTAGCTTTGCACTTGCTTTCCCTGGATCTCTCACGACCTACAGAGTCTTTTGTGGTGGTTATAAAAGGATCACAGGGTCCTGAAAACTCCAGGGGGATGGAGATTGTTTGGAGACTCACCACCAAACAATGTCTGGCTAACTCTCACTCGTCTTGAAATGAGCTTAGGATGTTTCCTGCAGGAGGAAAACAGTCTTATGCATCCAGGACACTATCCAGAGTCTATGCCACCTTTTCCACAGATTCCTCCTGTGACTTCAGACAAATAAGTTACCTTTCCCCTGCCCCTTTCTCATAAAAAAATAACAAAATTTGCCTCTGATTTGTCTCCCTCCAAAGCTGAGGTAAGTCAAGAGCATCTTAGCTGGGATCAATGGATTTGCAAGGATGTAAAAACAGGGGAAATAAACAGTGTTCAGTTACAAGTCTACTTAGATTTGAGGTGTCCCTGGCTGTGTTTACTCCTCACTGTATGATGTGTATATAATCCTGGAACACTATGTCACAATCTCAGCTGGAGTCATTAGATGATTCTATCCTATAATTAATAAACACTGTTGTCTAAATATGACATGCACCATTTCTAACAGCAGAGTATTTTTCATCTGAGTGTCTTAAAACACTTTAAGAACAAACCCTGGTTTCTGCTTTAGAAATATGTGCTTTTCACTGGTCTCATGGAAAGAAAACAGCCCTCCCCCTTGTCTCTCAATCTAGAGAACACAGGGTAAAAAAGCATTTATATATCTTTGTATTCTTGCCAAAGTGATTATCAGTGTCTTTAACAATTACAGTATTTTGAAGTGAATCACCAGCCTACATCTCATCTGAGCAACTATATTTTCCCCATAATCTGCTTTTAGAGGGGCTTTTAACTGCATCAGATTTTTCTTTCCCATTAAAATGCTGTCTGGATGACTGGAAAATAGAATAGCCAGTCCTCACTGCTTAGTTTCCATAGTGAATGTCTGGAGCAAAGGGCTGTGGGATTATTCAATTACTGCAATAATGGCCTTTGACCTGCTAAAAACAATCCAAAAGACAGAATTCATATATTGGATTATTTTTAACATTAATCATATTCTGTTTAGAAATCACAGTAGAGCAGCTAGGCTTGAAGACAGACTGTAAACTATTTGTGTATACTTTACTGAAGTGGCGTAAATTTTTATGTTGCATAGTTGTACAAGTGATGCCTTCAGGGATTTTCCTCCCCTCCCCACATTTATGTACTTTACTAAATGTGTTTCAGACTGCAAAGCCTCCTCCCTCAGCAGTGCATTGCTAAATACAACAACCAGTGTGATCCGAGCACTCTGTGTAGATATTAAATTGCAGATAAAAACTGTTCTTGATCCTGAAACTGCAGAAGAGAGGGAAAGCAACAACATCTCACACTTGAGGCCCAACTGTTCATTTCCATGAACTACAGGAAGGGTCAGCAGACTGAAACAACTGTATCCCCCTTAACTTCACCCCCTGTCCACACGCCATAACCTTCCCCGTGACTCCACTTTTTGCAGGACATTACTTTGGAAAAGAGTGAATCTCTGCCCTGGACAAAGTCCAGTGAGACATTCCTGGGCTCACCAACACATGCATCATCTAGGCATGCTCCCCTGATGTCCTGAGCCACTGACTGATGCCACAGCAGAGCCAGGCCACCACTCTCAAGGAAGGAGGAGAGATGCAGGGCTTGAAAACGAGGATATAAATCAGGATTAGGCTTTAAGTTCAAGTACCAGTTGAAAAATACTCATTATTCCTGCAACCTAATATGGGACCAGATGCCCTTGGTGAAATTTCAAGAGGTTTTTATTGGCACTAAAGCTACACCCATAGCAAGGACACATTGAGGACACTGCCAAAGCAAATAAACATCTGAAAAAGGAACTCACACAGCAGTAATGCTGGCAACTTGCAGCTTCCCACCCAGCTGTTGTAGAAACTCCAAAATACATCTGCTTGGACACCTGGTGAATATAAGGAAGATGCACTCCTTATCAGGAGCACTGTGTCTGTTTTAAACATCTTCATCCCCCTGTGGAAGGAGGTTTGTGTTTTGGCATGGAGGCAGTGGTGCCACTGGCACCAGTCTCTCCACAGGGGCCCTCACGTGGGAGCCACTCCCCAGCTGCTCACAGCACGTTTGCTGGATGCTGAGGACATCTCACTGGTGCTGTAACCATGAGGCAGTGTGTCTGTCACTGAGCAGAGAGGGGTCCTGCTGGGCTGATTGAGAGGAAGGGATGGGAGCACCCTGCCCTCCAATGAGATCTCCCTCCTGCCACATCTGCTCATCCAGCAGCTCCCAAGAGCACCAAACACCTCTGTGCCTCTGCTCCCACACCCCTGTGACCACCAGGGCTCTGCACGTGCAGATGTGGGTGATGCTTTTGTCTCATCTCACGACAACAAACATTTCCAGGGAAACCTCCCTCCTTTTGGGGAAGGTGTGTTTACTTCAGACACACTGTAAAATGAAAACTTTGCTGGTACAAAGGGAGGTCTGCCCTGGAGCTCCTGAAATATGAGGTGAGGCAAACCCTGCAGATAGCCACTACAGAGCAGTGGTTACTCTGCTGTTACTGTGTGGCTGTGCCTTTACACAGGGGCCGAGTAGAGTCCAAAGGAGTTTAGATGTTCAGTTTGTCCTGGCTCTGCCCCAGGGCTGGATGACTTTCAGAAATCCCTTTCAGCCTTTATTTTTGATGGTGCTGTGATAAAATTTGAGAGGATGAAGAAAAAACATAACTTTTTCCCTCCTAAATATAAACTAGTAATTTCCTAACAGAGGCATAGCATATAAATCAGGTGTTTGCTCACTCCGACAGCAGGATGTATGGCACCTTGTGACAGGTTAGTTATAAATGGCCCAGCAGAAATTCACACTGGGTAAAATCAGAATTAATTGTCAGAGCAGGTGGCATGAATGTGCTGAGGGGAAAATCAGATGTTAGAAATAAACTGTTACCTGGAGGAAGAGGCTGAATCAAAGAGGTCCTTAAAAGCTCAGTTTTTCTCTGAGAGCTCTCCAGGTCCCTTCCAGATTACTGGAAGCTTCACTGCTGCCTGCTGCTTGGCAGGAATGTGTGCACACATGTGTGTTTCTGTGTGTGTGGCCGAGATGCACGTAACAGAGCCCCCAGTGGCACTGGTTTATCAGTCAGCCTCTGCTGATAAGGGTCTGTGCCGAGAGCAAGGGCGTGTGCGTGGGGGAAAGGTTCAGCTGGTCTGAGGGGACGGCTGCACAGAACATGGTTTTGCAAAAGCTGGTTATGCTTTACCCCCTCAAATGCAATGGGATGGAAAAAGCAAAGCAAATAAATCTGGAGCCCACCACAGAGCACTGCAAGGACAGACTCCAGGGCAGAAGGGGTGAAAGTGAACCTGCAGCTTCATATCCCTGCTTGAGGAACTGCCCCACAGGCAATGAGAAAAGCAGCTGACACGCAGTGCCAGTGGCAGCTGGGACAAAAGGAGTGCTGCCAGATCCCAGGCTGAGCATCCCAGCACAAGCCCCTTGCTCAGCTGGGGATGGTGTTAAACACCTCCCACTGCACAAGGGGTGTGATGGTTGGTGCAAACCAGGGCTGTGCCCCAGCCCATGGGGAGCAGACAACCCTCAAAATTGGAGTCTTCCAGCCTTCCCCAAAACCTTGGGCCCCACAGCAGCAGCTACAAGCCTTCCCTCCATCCATATGCTGCTTTCCAAACCCAGCCTGAAAATGAGGCTTCTATGCCCAGACTGGCACAAGCCAGGGCTGAGCTGCTGAGCACCATCAGTTTTCCATCAGGTTCAGTGCTAACTGGATGTTTCCATTCAAGGTGATGGCAAACCACTTTGAGTAGCCATCACTTGATGGCAAAACACTCTGTATCTGGGGACTTCCAGTGCCCTGCCTTGCACCAGTGACCTTGCAGCATCTCTGCCCAGTTACCCACAACCACATCAGAGCTTTTGGCCATCCAGCTTCTGGAAGTGGCAAGCAAGTATTTAGAAAGAAAGCCATGGCTTCAAGATGGGAAAGGTACAGACAGGTTATAAAAAAGCCAAGCAAGCACACACTAGCATAGGTTTCTGTAAAAGCAGGGAGAGCTAACCCACCTCACCATGGAAGTGCTGCTTTTGATAGGGCTCTAATTGGGAATTTTTATTCAGCGTTGACTCTCTTTTATCAGCTCGTTGTCTGCATGAGGTTCTTTTAGGCATGGTAAAATGAGATTCATATTACCACATTCCTGCTCCTCCAGGCATTTTCACATCACTTTTCCTCTCTGCAGATGAAAAGCAACGCAGTAATAAGTGGCATTTCTGTAGAATATACTGCCTCCAGACACAAACTGCATGTACAGTTACTTCTCCCTGTGGGGAAAGTAAGGTGACTGAAGATTTAACAATAAGAGCACCTTGCCTTCTCTAAGCTGCTTTGATCTCAGAGGATCTCACAGATTCCCAGAGAATCTTATCCTGAAGCAATAAATCATGTGAACTAGGCAAAACATTTCTGAGATTATTCTTTTAAATACAAACAATGGTCATACGTGGACAAAGCCCAAGAGGTTCTGTCAGATGTCTCCCGTGACAGCTTTGCATAAAAGGAGTGAGAGAGAATGAAAAATACCCATGGATAAGCATACATCCAAATATTCTGTATTTCCTTAGAAATTGAATCTCTTCCTTGTGTTTTCTGCATCATGACAATCTGCTATTGAGGAGATGTACAGGTAGGCAATATGGGCCCTCTAAGTGGGGCTGGGCACAGCCCAGAAATCTGGAATAAAAACCTTTTATTTCTTCTGTGGCTGCAACAGATTGGAGTTACACCCATTTAGCTGTGGGGAGACCTGAGTGCCCAACTAAGCTCCTGGAAACTCCTTATCCCAAGTATCCTATATCCAGGAGGTCAGAGAAATACCTTGTTAGAAAGGTGCCTGCATTGTACCACGTGGATAAGGGCTTTGGGTACGTGTCTTCTCTATCCATGAGTACAAGCTCTCTGAGAGCAGCTGTAGCCTCATCCCTCCAAGTTCTTGTTTTCAGGGCACAGACAGACCTGCACCAGCCCAGAAAGAGAAATATCCATGACAGCAGGGATCAGATCAGGCAATGCCAGTGGCATTGTGTTTTTTAACATCTCCATTTCCTTTCCTAGCTTAGCTTAAATACAGGTGATGTCAAACATGTGCTTTGCAGTCAAATAGCACATTTAGTGCCTGGGATATTCTGTGGGAGTAGTCTTAGCAGCAGTAATTCAGAAAACATCGTAGCCTGACCACCCAAATCACTGACCCAACGTAGCATTTAAGGAGTGAGCTGCAAAGCACAGTAGGGAAATTTAGGAAAATTTTGGAGATCTGGCTCTCTTTAAGTAATAAAATAAATGCAGAGAGCCTGTATGTGAACAAATACTTCACAGCCAACTGGAGTTTCTGACCACTGAGTCATGAGAGGACACGCCAGCAGAGGTGCAGGGACACCACATGCAGATTCTGCTGCAGGTCTGAGAGTTTCCTTTGGTCGTACCCTGTGCTGGTGGAAAAGTTTACTTCCATCACCTAGCTCTCAGCCAGACTTCATTTCAACTTGGTTTTAGACAGCCTCATTAGACCATTCCTGAGGTGGCTTTGGTTGGTGAAACTTGGCTTCCTGAGCCAAAGCGAAGTGAGAAAGGAAAACCTAAAAGGTAAGGCAGGATTATTTTGCTTATCAGCTGTCAGTCAGCAGGCCTGACTAGGAAAGTCTTCCCAAAATCTGCTTTCATAAGCTCTCCAATCTGCTCTCCACTGGCTGGCTCACGGATACTTTGCTGGCTCTGTAATGAGCTGTTATAAGTGAAACTCCTGTAAATCAGATGACTCTGTAGTCATTTGATGCTTATATTTGGCGTGCTGAGTCACAAGGACAGGGGTTACATCATGTCAAGCTAATCATGCAAAACGAATTACAGATAGAGCAGAGCTCTGGGGAGCGCACAGGGAAGGTGTGTCTGTGCTGCATGGGTGGCTCTGAGGTGTGGGAGCTGGGCAGCTGCCACACTGGCCTTACCCTACTGTCACTGGGGCTCTGCCCCTCACTTCTGCTCCTGGCACAACTCTTCCTCCTCCTCTGGTAGGAATATCTCCTTTAAACAGCATTTATAACAGACCTCTACAAGGCCCTCACCAGATAACCTCTGGTCACACACCCAGGTTCAGAGCAAGGTCAGGCAGGGCATCCCAGCATAGACTTACACAGAAGACTCTATTTTTCTTTAAAACAGAAAAGCCAAATTACTTTATTTTCCAACACACTGTTCCCTCTAACAGCCCATCCCTGACCCCGCCTGTTGGCTCTGCACTTCCCTCCCCCAGCCACGGCTTCATCCCTGTGGTTTCTCTTTTTCTGTGCCTTCTTGCTCCCAGAGTGGTTCCCAGCCCTGCACCCTCTGTCTCCTCATCTTCACACCCATGTGCTGCTGTCACCCACTGATAAATGGTAGGCAACCTGTAGACTTCCTAAAAAGAGCCTTCATTTAAGGGCTTAATGCAGTAGGGAAGCCACAGCAGCCCCTCTCAGCAACCCCTTTGGATAATTGGAATCCCTGTTAAATGCTGTCCTGTGCTGCAGCTGGAGGTACTCATCTTCCCCATCAAGCTGTGGGATCTCTTTGTACCTTTGGCAACTCAGAGTTCACACCGAAACCACTCAGAAAAGCAGAGTGGAAAACAGCCATATTAACACCTTTATTTTTCATAGGGGTGCAGCAGTTTAGAAGAAAGAACATTTCTCTCCATTAGTCTTAGGGTAGTCTTGCATCATGAAATAACTCAAAAAACCTGCAAGCTGAAGCCAGGACAAAAATCCCATAAGCTCATCAAAAAGCAGTGTTTGGATAATGGTATTCTGGTATTCCCCAGCGAAATATTTTGCAAGTTACCTCTGACAAGTCACTCTTTTTCCTTCAGATTATAGAAAGCAAAGAAATCTCAGCACATGCAGCAAGGGAAAAATGATGACTTTGACTGTTTAGCAGTCAAGCCACTCACCTAGAAGAAGGGGCACTCTGCTCCAGAAAAGCATTTCCTTTTTCTTATGTGCTAAATATTTAATGCAAAATGTAGAACAAGGTTTGGCAGCCACCTACTTACCTCGACCACTAAATCATAGTAATTTTTGCAGTGGTGCCTCTCTATCTGATGAGAGCCTGAGCTTCTTGCTGCACAGCAGACCCATTTTCAGGAAATGTGATGGGAATTCCCACAGCTCCTACTGGACTACCTTGGTGAGCAAGCTTAGATTTGAATCCCATCACTCAGCAAATCTGGCTCCCCAGTTCTTGGACCAAAGCTTCAGATTCCATGCAATCACTGAAAAGGAGGAAAGGATTAATTCAGATAGAAAAGATTCAGCTCTGGTGAGGTCTGTGAAAGGTGGTGTCTGCACCTGCCTTCAGGAAAGGGTGCTGGGTGGTGGATCCCAGCTGGGTGTAGGTGTCTCCTTGCAATCCTCAAAAGGACACTGGTCCCATTGAGGGACAGGTGTTCAGGTAATACCCTGTGCTGGGTGGTGACACTCCTGAGGCAATGTCAGCCACTGACAGTGTGAAGAACACAGCGAACTTAATGGGCCACTGCAGCTGGACTCCGGGAGAAGAACAGAGGGCAGGTGGCCAGCAGACCCTCGCTGGCTGCAGGAGAGGGCTCTGTTCCAGCACAGAGTCTCTGGCTGAATTCTCACAGTCTCTGCAAGGCTCAGTGCTGTACTGAGCAGCCCTCACTTCCCACAGAGCAGCAGAGGGTTGTTTCTTAGGGAGACCATTATCTCTGATGGTACAGCAGTTACCCTCCCTCTCACCAGCTCTTATCTCTCCTCCAGCCATACTCATATTTCAGTTATGTGACCATTTTTTTGTTTGGGATCACATTTCTGTTCACATGCAGAGTATTTTCCTAGGGAGAGCCATTCAAGAGCATCACGCATTTGATTTTTGTCCCTATTTTCTGGAAAACAGCATAACCTGCCTGGAAGTGTCAGGCTATCCAGGGAGAGTAACCTTCCCTGTAACCCTCACAGCTGGCTTGTTTCCAGAGATGCTGCTGCACAAACCATGGCCTCTGTTAACATCAGGGTGGGAACTGGTCCCAGGCTTTTATGGTAGGTGAAGAGAAGTGGCTGCAGCTGATGGTGTGTCCTTGTGTTCTGGTGGCATGGCTGTCCCACCCCTGTGCTGGGCTGAAACTGTAAATCCCTGCAGCAGCAGCTGAGTCACTCTCATGCTTTCCCTTCACAGAGGTACCACACACATGAAATAAATAGCAGCAACCCTGCTGAAAGGCTCCTGCCTTATTGAGGACCAGGTTGAAACACCAGCAGGCAACTCAGAACTGTCTCCCTCCTCAGAACCTGCTCTCCCTGCCCTCCTCTGTGAGCAAAAAGACAAAAATCCCACAGCCACGGCCAGACCCCATCCTGGTGGGAGAGTGGATGCCTGGGCTTGGAGGGGCACTGCCAGGGAGGGTAGAGTGAGGTCTGCATGAAACCTTCAGGGCTTCAGGCTTTCACCTCTTGTAAGCAGGAAGAAAAACACTCTCCCGGCAGCCCAGAGGCTGCCACACGAGCAAGCAGAAGGGTGAAGCCCCTCTCTCACAGAGAGCAGCCACAGCGCTTGCCTCAGTCCCTGGTCTCCGGGAAGCTGAGCCTTTGCCGTGCTCAGATATCCGATCCTGTGTGAGTCACATCTCTCCCCACTGTGACAGAGCCTGGTGAGCTCACAGCAATCAGCTCAGTCAGATGTGATGGAGGTTGCAACACCAAAATGATCCTGCGGCTTTGTCTATCCCAATGTAACAGCAGCCCCAGGCACCGTCCCTCCTCTGTCCCCGAGCAGAGGGACCGGGCGATAGCAAGTGCTCGGTCTTTGGAGAAGTACACCATGTACCACTTGATCTCTCGAGGATAAGTAATTATAATGCTGTCTGCTGGTGCCTGTGGGGACCAGAAATGCATGTTTTGGCAGCCCTCACGTGTTGTTCAAGGCAGATTTCCTGCACAGATCCAGGCGCTGGATGACAGCCATAAGTAGGAGGGAAATTACCTCTCCCGCTCAGGAAATGATAAAGGAACCGAGGGAATGTTTTTGTTTGTGAAACAACATCCTTTGGAGCACCATGAGACCTCCCTTCCAGAGGCAAAGGCAAAGTGTGGAAATCACAAGCAGCCCCCAGCCCCATGCCAGGCACTGGGTGTCACTGGGTGAGCCGTGCAAGTCAGCTAACACTGGGAAGGACCTTAATGCATTGTCACTTCCGAGTGATGGTCCCGTTGGGAACCCCACTGATAAAGAAGGGAGGTGGCAGAAGGATGGTGATCCACTTGTCATGAACTCATCTCTGTAAAATAATTTTCCTTTTCACAAAAGCAGCATTGACAAACCAGGGGCATGGTCCTGGCCTGGAGGAAGCTGAGGGAACAGGAGAGCAGGCACAACACAAGCTGGAGTGGGAGGCACTGCACAGGTGACACATACGTCTGCAGCAGATAGAGAAGACCTACAGCAAAGATGGTCTGGGCAGATTTCAGCACTGGGACAACACATGAAACCCTGGAGTTAAAAGGCCTTTTTCATGTGGGAGATTATTTTGCAGGGATGAGTCATGAAATCTCACATCAGGCAGCAAGCTCTGTAACATGGCCTCTGGCAACACAAGAAGAGATGCCCACCAGCCAAAGCATTTTCCCAGATGTACCAGAGCCCAGTTCAAATGCTTTTGCTGCTGGGTTGAGGGATTCTTCCATACAGGGCACAGTGCCTCTCTCCTACTCCATGGTGTAGCCAACACTCACAAGGCTCTTGCACAGAGAGAGATCACCTTTAGGCACCCTTTTTCAGGAAATGGAGGGAATTGCTCTTCGGCTTCTTACCTTCCAGAAGTGTCCTGTAAACATCAAGCTATTCCATGCAAAGGAGGGTGGGCCTCTCTCCAGCTGTGTTTTGTGAAAAAAAGGGTTGCTTGGACATGATCTCCAGGAAAGAGTCTATGGTTACAAACTCCAGGTGAAAGCAGGTATTTCTGCATCTCAGAGCTAAATTTCTATATCTCTTTGCAAGTCCCTGCTACTGTCCTTGCCATTTTCTGCAGTCTAACTTGGGGGATTGCTCCTTGTTGGCCTTGGTGAATTCCACTTGTTGAGCTCTCACAGAATCTGCACAGGATTCCAATCAGAATTGGATAGAGAAACGTAAGAGGTAAAGTCCTGAAATACTCAGCCCTGCAGCCTCTGAAATCCTTCCTATCTGGGCAATGCATGTCACCCAGGCAGCTAAAAGATCATTACTTTTTTCTGGTTAATGGAAGAGCACTGATGTGACCATTGTGGAAGAAGAGGTCTTTCTGCACTGATACTTTCTCTTCAGCTGGGAAGAGGAGATTGGGAAACAGAGCTATGGAAAACTAGCAGATTTTAGGTAACCAATTCTTCTTCAGACCCTAAGGAAAATAACATTGAAAAATGTGTCCTTGTAAAAGGGAAGAAATTTCTGTAATTAATTTTCTGTGACTCAAATGGCTGAAACAGAAAGAGATAAATGAACTATCCTCATAACTGGACAAGTCAGTGTATGCAGATAATTTCTTTTAAAAATTAAAGCTTTCATATAGCTGAGGTTGATATATTTCACTCAGAAATTTTCAGATACATTTAATGAAACTTTCAAAGTCGTTTTAATAGAAGCCAAACAAAGACCCTTTCTGGGTAAAACATTTAGATATAACACCTGATTGTCTCAAAAGGGAAGCCTGAAAATTAGTGTATTTTGCTAGGAATGTCTGTACTGCACATTAGCATTACTATAGTATAATGAGAGTGTAGGAGACTAAACCTGGCCTAAGTTTCACTCACTGTTTAAAGCAGTGAAATCTCTTCTGCCCAAGCCATAATCTCTGCCTAAAGACTTACCAGGAAGAGGCTAAAATCAGAGAGCAGAGACTGGACTCTTCTAAAAGGCACAAAGAACAATAGTAAGAAATTCTCCAGAAAAAAAAAATAAATGTAGGCACAGAGGGTCCAGTTGTATTAGCAGCAAAAGCCAATGTCTTTACAAATAATAACCATGGAGGGATCAATCTCTACAGGTCCTGCCCAGTCCTCAGTCAGCCTGAGACAGATGCTGAACTATATTGAGACATCCAGTGTCTAAATAGCTCTGAACAGCTGGTCAGTAGAGCTTGGCCAAAAGAACAGCTGAGTCAAGACATCAAAACATGACCCTACAGAAATTCACTGGGCACTGCATATTTTCTTCGTTCCCTGCCCCATGGATGTACCAATACATGCTCACACACATGCACCGAACACACACACGTTAAAAAAAGAGAACAAACCACTATGACAAGATCCTTTACAGTCAGGAACCATATTCTGGAGTCTTCATTCATTCCAGCAAAATTGGTGTGGTCTCAAGTTACTAAAGGAAAAGCTCTCAGGCCTGAAGAAAAACACCAGTGTAAAGAGCTGTCCCAAATTTTGTTAGAAAGGTTCATTTTCTCATTCATCTGGACTCTGCACACTAAAGGCCAGCACTCCTTCTGTATCAGGGAGGCTGCAGCAGGAACCAAGGGTTTCTTGCATGTTAGTTTTGGATCCTCCATGTGCACAGTTCCAACAGTGAAGCAAATCACAGACATATTTAAGAGGGAGGGATGGGGCTAGAAGGCTGAAGTTGAGAAGGTTTGGGGTTTTTTTTATTTCAGGCAAAATATTTTAATATTTTGCATTTAATTTTTCCCTGTACAATTATTAGCTCTGCTTGCCTGTAGTAACAGTTTCAGACAACTTCTAAACTTGCTCCTAAGTTCTCCGTTCTGTTCGTGCTGTACTGCTTAAAAGAGCAAGACATGGCAGGAATGAATGACACCCATTTGGCTCCAGGGAACTTTGTTGTCTGACTTTCCCATTGCATTAGTGCCAGATATGGTTTGTGCATCTGAGATGAGAGCAGCTCCCTAAGCAGATTTTTACCTTGGGGGAGTGACGAGTTGAATGTTACCGTCGGAGGAGATTGTGTAACTCAGCAGATAGCAGATCACAAAAGTGAGGTGGGAAAAGTCACTGGAACTGGTCCATGTCACGCAGACTAAAACCTCCAAACGTCTGCAAAGTTTTGTTAGACGCTCTAGGAAAAAAGCACAGACTCACATAAAACTAACAAGAAAGTTGGTAATTCAGGAGATGTTGCAGGATGTTGCAGAGCTCAAATAGCTGAACTGACCAGGGTATAAAACCAAGCAGAAGACATCTAGCAAATAAGAATGGGCATACTTCAGGAGGCCATTGAAGGGGAGAGGGAAGGCTGAGGAGGGACTAGCTGGGCCTTCTCTTGGATGTGGCAATGTGAACACATTTCCCAGGGCAATGCAGCTCCCCTCTGACCCCAACAGATCTCAGGGGAAGAATCTCCTGCCACCCATTTTCCGTAACTGCCCATGCAGTGGCAGCACCATCTGACTAGTAACTAGCCACTGAGGGTCAGTGGTAAAGGATACAAGGACTCAGTGCAAGAAAGAAGGGAGTGAAGAGAGAGTGATCTGGGTCCTCAAAAGAGCAGGAGTATTAATTTGGATGCTGGAGAGCAAATGCTGGGATGCATGTAGGAATCAAGGCTGGGAGCAAGCTGTGTGACCTGGACAGTGAAAGTGCAGAGTGACAGTGACACCCGTGCCCATGGGAACGAGGAAGCTGCTCCCACTTCAGCAATGCACTGTTGCAGAGCAGCTGGAGGCTGGAGCAGACCCTGCCAGTCTCATGCTGAGAACAGATGCCCGTGGCTGAGCAGCCTTCCTCCTGCTCTGAGTTTCAAAGGCACGAGCTGTGTTCCCCATGTTTTGCTCAAGTATTTGAGGCTCAGGGAGGCATTCAGCCTCGTTAACCTTTCAGTGGTATGAAAACTGCGGAGCAAAAGGACAGCTGGAATTCTTCCTGCCGTACACACTGACCTATGGCAAAGTCATCTGAACACACTGGAGGGAGACATGGTGAGTGCTGACCCAGCTGGCATTTGGAGGAATTGCTCAGGATATAACATGGATCTGCTGGAGCAGGTCCAGAAAAGGCTACAGAGATGATCAGAGGGCTGGAGCACCTGTCCAACCAACACAAGCCGAGGGAACAGGGGTTGCTCTGCTGGAGAAGAGAAGGCTCCAGGAAAGCCTTACAGCACCTTCCAGTACCTAAAGGGGCTCCAAGAGAGCTGGAGAGGACTTTTTACAAGGGCATGTAGTGGTGGGACAAGGAGAAAGACTTTAAACTAAAAGGTTAGATATTAAGAAGGGTTTTTTGCAATGAAACTGGTGAAATACAGCCCCATCCTTGGAAGTGTTCAAGGTCAGGTTGGGTGGGGCTTTGAATAACCTGAACTAGGTGAAGATGTCCCTCCTTACTGCAGGGGGGTTGGACTATATGGCCTTAAAGGTCACTTCCAACCCAAACTATTCTATGATTCTGTGATACCTCCAGGAAGTATATTTCTAGCCCCTACTTTCTGGTAGTATTTACATTTCTGGCAAGACTATGGTGTTATTGTGAAAATTGACCAGCTGGGGGAGGAGATAGGTGTGTGCCCTGATCTCACCCTGCCATTGTGCTCCTGCACAGGCTGCCCTCCTTCAACAACACAGAGGGAACGAGATGTGCCGGGCCAAAGCCATAAATCCTACCTGGAGGAGTCTCGCTTGTGGAATGAACTGGGTCACATGTCCAGAGGAGGAAGTTTCCAACAAGAAGCCCAATGAGGCATTGCTATCCAGGAAGCACAAACAGGACAGAAATACAAGCTCATTTGAGGACCCATGTTCCCCTGTGCTGCATTGTTTGGATGAGTTGAACTGCAAGGGAAAGAGTAATTCAATGAAACAAATAGGAATGAATGCAGAAAAACAAATATGCATCTCTGAACAATTTCAATCTACCCATTATTTGAATTGTCAAGATCTAGAACATATGTGTTGACTCAGCTTTAACAATGTCAAAGTGCAGCCTCCCTGGCCAGGTTCAGCTGCCCAAACATAGGCAAGTGGTGCTCTCTGAGACAACTAAGATATGCTGCCTTGCCTCTGCTGGCCTCTCTGGGAGGGAACAGGTTTATCTGGAGTCCTGTGTCAGATCTGCCAGCCCCATGCAGATGTCTGAGGGCCCTAAGGTGGCTGGATGGGCATCAGGTACCTTTGTGTATGCAAGGAAATGGAGAAACTGGACTGAATCCATCCTCCAGGTTCCTTGAGCAGTAACAGAGAGGTGTGTGTGTCTGCAACACCCATCTCTAGAGGAATCTCCCTTCAGAGTTGCACAGCTCTTTCCAGACACAATTAAAAAATCCTTGAAAATTAACTTGCACTGTACATGGTGTCCCTCTTTACAAACTAAAGACACTTCAGTTACTCTTTTCCTTTGTCACGCAAGCGTGCTCCGCCAACACCTCACTTTTGGGGCTTTGTAGACTCAGTGGGAAACAAAGGGCCCAGAAATACCACAGCAGCAAACTCTTTCTCACAGCCAGTGACTGCCTTGCTCTAGGACATTGCTCAGCTGGTGGCCTGGTCCAACTCAGCCTGGTCCAGGGGACATGGCAAGCAGTGAAGGGCCACAGAGCAGCAAGGCTGCACAGCACATGGAAAAAGGCTCCCGGACAGGCAGTGCTCCCAAACCACAACCCACTTGCACCAGGGGCTGCTCCTCCCCCACTGCAACTTTTCTGTGGTGCTGAATGTCACAAGAAAGGTCTGGTATTGTCTTTTTATCTCATTTTTTTTCACAGCCCCCGAGGGAGCATTAGCACTTTGCAATTGCTTTTCCCAGTTCTTCTGTCATCTGTGGATATTTCCATGACACACTTGCCCTGAGGCCATCAGATTCAGCTGCCAGCCCTGAGGGCATCTCCACCTGCCTGAACATAATGAGCAATGGAGAGAGGACATTTTCAGAGGACAAGGCTCTTGGATTTTACAGAGAAAGGGCTTGATCAGAAAACTGTAGCATTAGCCCTATTTACAGGTTGAAAAGGCTTGCAGAGAGCAGCAGGAAGGCTGAGAAGAGCCTGGAGAGGACAGGCTGAGCTGTCACCCTGCAGAGGGTGGCCAGCAGGGCAGTTCTAAGTCTTTGGTCCCTTCTATCAGCACCTCAGACCTTGTTTCAGCAGAGACTGTGGTGACCTCTGGTCCATGGGCACGGAGCTGCTGGTTTATGGCCATTTCCTTCAGAAAGAGGCTGTCACTTTCCCTTCATCTGCATTTGTGAAGACTCTGATGGAGTTCATTTATCAAGCAAGAGACACAGAGCTTTCTTAATGGTGCAAAGAAAGGATGTTTTCTGCATCCAATGAAGCTCCATATTTATGTCTCCAGTTCTTCCACGGTAAGGAAGATGTGAATCCAAACCCTCACCCCCACCAAGCAAGCTGAGAACTGAACACAGGCCACCTGCATGCCAGGAGAGTGCTCCATGGACTGGTGTGGTATGACAAAAGTGGGTACCACCCCTAAACCACTGCAGGTGGAGACACCCAAACCTGCTACTGTGGATAAATTATGCTCCAAGGATACGTAACAAAACATCTCTGGAGATCCAGCAGCTTAGCATGCTCAGGAATCCAGATGGACTGAACTTCTCCCACAGAGCAGCCCCCTCTGGGCCCATGTGGGAGAGATCCAATCTCTTGGGCAGCAGAAACTAGGTCCTTCCAAAGGATATTTGTGTTCAGCACGAGGCAGCAGACCAAGCAGAGAGCAGGGGTGCCTGCCAGCACAGTGCTGGGCTGATTTCTGCACATGTCATGCATCAAGCTCTGAAACCTCATTTAAATCTAGTCCCCAATTATGGATCTCTTCCAGGTCCTGCCCTGCTGCTTCCTGTGCTGGATAGTAACATATTGGTGCATTCCTTACCCTGCACACTTTACAGGAAATCAGAAGCAAAAACAAAGCTAACCAAAAATATCTGCCACAAGAAGTATTTTGGCTTTGTTGGTGCACACAAATGGCTGAAATGAGTAAATAGGGAGATGTTCCAGCTGAGCTGTTCTCCTGTGTGTGTGTGCACATGCGCTTGCATCTGCATTTTTACTTTTGTCATCTTCACTAAATATTGTACTGTGTTCAAAAGTGTCTCTTTAAAGGGCTTTCAACAGTAGGAAAGAACACATGGGTTTTTATCCCTCTACTGCACTAAGAATAATTCACTTGTCGGATGCCACACTGCTCCCTTGATCAGCTGGTTCTGCAAATAGAGAGAAACCACATCCTATGCGCACAGAGAATCCCTGAGTCACCACTCTGTCTTCTGATCCACCTCCTCCATGTTTGAGCCATGACAAACTCGGGCCTTGGACTGGCTCTGCTGCTCAAGGATTTATGCCATCAGGCACAGTTAGCAGAATAGGAAGGTTAGAGATACAATTAACAACATGGGATGACTACAACAGGACATAGCATGAAGCTTTTGTTCTGCAGACACCTCAGAACCCTGGCCTTAGAAGTCCACAGACTCCACTGACTTCTGATGGGAGTTCACCTCCCACCAAAATCCCCACAGAGGTGATGGGGCCAGGCTAACTGGTGTCATGGGGGTTATGCTCCTCAAGATGAGCTGAGGGCTAGTCATGACCTAAGGTGGATGCCAGAAGCAGTATAGCCACACTTGTTGCCTTCCTTGCCATAAATGCCAAGGAGGCCAACTCTAGCACAAAGCCTTGAATGCCTTCCCACCCTGTGCTATTTACCAGTCCTACTGCCATATGCACAGTCAGAAAACAGGGGTGATGGTGTGGACACACTCCCTGTCTTTAGCAGTACCGGCCTCCTGGCTCCCACTGGCTGCTTTCATCCTCTCCTAAGCTTCCACTAGGATCAGGGAAACTTGTCTGGTTGATCCAGTGGGCACTGGATCAGACCCAATGCACGTTCTTGCCCAGCAGCTGGTTTTGGCCCAAGGTTGGTTACATGTGGAACGGGCAGCATGATTTCCCTGTATTTTAAAAATAACCAGTGAGATGTCTAAGCATTATAGTAAGTTCAACACAGAAAGTCTACGTATAATTTATATCTTTTTTATTCTTGGTGGTGGTAAGTAGCAGGCCATGAATACAAGTTCATTTCCAAGATGTGTCTCAAACCCCTTCTGCTGATGAATGTCCAGGGTTTAAGGGTGTAATTTTGAGCAGATGAGTGGGATTCCCTTCTGCTGGTTTCAGGGCGAGCAGTTGCATCAGACCTTGCTGACAGGGAAGGGAAAATCCCAGGGTCTGCTCACCCTTCTTGCATGCTCCTCTGTGTTTCCTCAGGGAGGCACACAGAACACTTCCCAGCCCCACTGCTCCTGGCTCCCTCCATCACCAGGAGGCTGCTGTGCTCTCCTGTCAGCGTGGCCTCTCTGCCGGAGCTCGGGGAGTGCAGCAGCCAATCGGGCAGCCTTCATCAATCTCCCTAAGTGTGTTCAGACTCTGCAAGGAACATCCTCACCACTCCTCTTCTCTCTCTGCAATGACCTGAACTCCAGCTCTGCACGCAGTGATCAGTGAGGCATAATGCAATGCAGGGCAGCCCGGAATAATCTGGTTGGCATCCAAGGATGTATATTCCCTGAGAGGCTGAGGAGTGTGTCAGCATTTAGTTTCAGTCTAGCTGCACTTTTCCTGCAGCACAGAATCACAAAGTCTCCGTCTCCTCTTCTGGATTGGGACTGATTCTGCACCGGGATCCTCTGAAAAGACAAAGTTTTGCTCTCTTGTTATTGCTGTACCACCATAATCTACCAAGATGTGTGACTGCTTTCATCTAGTTCTTCCTAACTGGCAAGGATCTCCAGCCAGTGGTGGGCTTACGTTTTCTATACTTTTCTGTATTCTGCTTCTGCTTTCCTGTGCTCTGCTCGCTGCGACTCAGCCTCCCATGCAAACCCTGCAGCTGCCGGGGTGTGGCTTTCTCTGATGCTGCATGAATCAGATAAGGAAAAATAGAGTTAAGAAAAGCCTGTCGTTACCTCCTCTAAACTTTCCTGCATATATCGAAGCTATGCTTAAAGAAGCATTTGACTTTGTAGACAAATTAACTTCAAGCTGTGTCTAAATGACCTGGTTTGGGTTGCATGCCTTAATTCACGAGCTTGCCCTTTATTTCTCAGAGTAGCAGGATTCCTGCATGATCCAATCCACTCGGCATTTACAATGGCTAAAGCTGTGCCTTGCAGTGTATGTTTGTAAATTCAACGTGTCCTATGTTCTGTATTCGGTCTGTTGGCTAGACAACATGGCACTCTGGAAGCAGGGCTTATTTTCCTGTGTTTCCCTGCAGAGGAGGAGGAAATTAGCAATTTAATCTTTTTCTTTAAAGGGGAAAAGATACACATTTTAATATAAAATATCACTGAAGCAGAACAGTGATGACTGGAGGAATGAGTCTAAAGAGTAATGGAAAACAGTGCTTAGCTGGCAGAGAGTATCAATAAATTACAAATCTGCTCTTTAGTTTATGCAGAGGTTGACCTGTTTAAAAACAAGCAACTTGTAGTCTTAAAGTTGTGTCTGCAAAAATGCCAAGAATCTGAAATTTCTACAGTATCTTTTTCTCCCTCAAATATACAAAAAACTATGTTTATCTACATTCTGCAATAAATTTCCTTGCTATTTACTCTGGTAGGAGTTATAATCTACAAAACAGTCTGTAAGATTTCGATAGTCTAAAAGTGGAGTGCCATTTTTTTTTAAATGCCTGATTATTTCTGTTTTCTTTTGTAAATAGTTTAGGATTATATTTTCCATAACAAGGGAAAGTCAGAAATTGCTTGTCAGACTCAGAGTCCTATTAGTGCCTAACTTGACTTGTTGGAATCAAGGAGCCAGCTCAAGGAATAACTCATATCTCTCCACCCAGCAAAAGATACAGCCTGACTCTCTGCTTGTTACCTGGTGATTAGATGAACTAATTGAATTGCTATAAGGTTATATCAAATATTTTAGGACTACACTCTGACAGTATTTAAATGTGATTTATTCAAAATACATTTGACATAATTTTAGTGAAAATATTTTCTTTTATAAATGTGACTTTTCCAGTAGTAACATTTTCTTAATGTTTGTCTGCCTGCATAGATTTACTTGTTTAGCAAACAAACTAGTTTTGTGGCTCTTGCTACTCCTTCTATTTACCACATCAGAGACATTCTTGAGACTTCTAGGTGCTACCTAACAGAAACAAATACAACCAGAACACTAACAGAGCACTCCACAGTGCTTTCCTCGCTGATAGCAAAAGGTTTGGATTGGGTTTTTCAGGGTTTTTTTTTTGGCTAAGGAAACAAAGTCCTCCCAATGTCATGAACACAGGTTAGTATTTCTTTGGTACCAGTTTTCTGATGCTGTGAAAGGATGTCGGGGTGAGTCACATGTGAGAGGAGCATCTCCTGCACTGGGTCACGCCATGGCAGCAACCTGGGAGGGAGCGGGATCAGGGCCATGGCACCTGTGACAAGATTTGTGCTGGGAAGGGATGAGGCAGGGAAAGACGGCTGCATGTGGAATTTGACAGGCATCTGCTTTCCAAACAGTTATTGCCAATGTTTCTTGACAATGGGTTATCATCCTCAGAGCTCGGGGTGTGGCAGGGAGAAGCAGTTCTGTTTTTCTCAGACAGGTAGGCTGGCTGCCCGCCCAGGAATGAGATATGGATTTCAGAAAGGAATATCAGCATGGTGATGAGACAGGATCATCTGAGCAAGGGTGGGGACAACCACACCATGAATCCCACATCAAGTAGTGCATATTAAATGCCTTATTTCCTCCACAGCATGGAAGGAAGGCTGGCTAAAAATAGGCTGGTTTTGTAAGCTCCTGTCTCTGCTGGCTATACACATCTGCTCCTGCTTTAGCTGACTGTCTAGATGACACAGGTGAGAAACAGATAAACAAAAATTTGCCAGGTTTCTTTATTAGCCAGGCAAGCACGGGCATGCACTTGGATCTGACATCTGGAGGAGGCTGGGAGCATTTTGCAGTTGTTGATGAACATGTTTTTCATGGATAACTTTTGAGTCAGACAACAAATAAGTAGAAGGAGAGAATATCTCCATCAGCAAACTGTGGCAATTGGCCAAATCCTAAAATATAGAGGTCTTTCTAGCCCAAATATTTTCTAAACTTTTTCTTTACCTTATTTTGGGGCATGATCTAAATCCCCAGAAACTAATGGCCATTTTTAGAAGACCCCATTCAATAAGACACTTGAGCAAGTGTGTATGGCCTCCTAATTGCCACCAGATTGGAGCAAGGGTCAAAATAAAACATGTACCTTAGTCCTTTGCTGAATGGACATCTGGACCACAAGATTGCTGCTTTTCAGGTACCAGCACTGTGTGAGAATAGCACAGTGCACTGTGTGAGAATAACCCACCTGAGATCCTGGGATCAGCTGGAGCTGTGGAAATCCCTGGTCAGGGCTCCATTGCAAGCTGTGACAATCAGAAAAACACTACAAGCCCAGCAACACCTCTTCTCCTCTGTTCTTGTCTGCCATGCCAAAGGCTGCATGTCCATTCCACCATATGAGCTGCTGAATATGGTCCACAAATTTTGAGATCTAAACCAAAATGCCAGCTCAGCTGCATTTCTTCTTAGAGATATTTTCTCAAGGTGTTTGACTATGAGCTGCAACAGCATCTATTCCAGCCCCATTAAGAGACAAACAAGGAGCCAGAGTCCCAGCTTGGGTGAAGAACACCCTCCCTGGCTCTCAGGAGAAGTTCTGACCTGACACATCAGCATATTTCATTTTCCCTTCCTTTACTTCATTTGGTGAGTGTATTGTTAAGATGACAAGCTGTTTTGGTTTCAGCAGACACTCTCTGCCCAGTAATGCTTCCCAATATCTACTCTTGCTCTACCCATGGTGACACCAAAAGAACTGTGGTACAGCACAGACTGAAAGAGAATCTGATTCATCTGGCTCTGGTATAGACCTCCCTGCCAGCATCATGAATCAGGCTCAGTAAATTGCATCCCTCTGGCTTCTCTCAGTTTCCCCTCCCTCCTGAATCATCTTCTTCCTCCAGAGTTTGTATTTTTAGTTATTAGTTTCACACTTCTATTTCCAATGGGTATGCATGGGCCCTTTGGTGACTTATGAGCACAAGTGGAAAGGAAACATCAGCATGACAGAGCCCCACAGGCAACAAGGCTTTCTTTGTCCATCTCCTGTCCAATGAAGGGTTTGCTGTTCTCCATCAAGCTGCAAGAAATGGGGATGGTATGTACCCGTCAGAGGCACAGCACATTGTGTTTGTCACAGCTTCTGATTCATGTGAGGAATGGATATACCCCAGCAGCAAAGCAAAACCAGCTGAAAAATGTTGACTTTTCTTTGCTGCTGCATTTCAAAAATTCAAGAAGGAAGGAGAATCAACAGACATCTCAAGTCTGCTTTGGTAGTGCGCTCCTCCCTGGGCACCGAAGTATTTTGCCCAGCCTTTTGTGCACCATCTGTTTCTGTCCAAGGCACTCTGGCTGCAGCAGCCTCTTTTCCAGGGCCCTTGTTACTGTGTGAGAGGTGCAGGAATGTGAAGCAAAGGGCAGGGAGAGCCCCCACGGGCCAAGGCCTCTGGGGCTGCTGCTATTGCTGCTCGTTCTGGGGAGCGCTGCCGCCACCGGGGATAAATGACACCCTTGGTTCCATGCTGCCAAGACAAACCCTCAAACAAACAGCCAGGCTGGGCTTGTCCATACAGAGGAGTGGCTGCAAAACACTTCTGGATCCAAGCTTGCAGCACACATAGTCACCCAGTGCCAGTGTCCTGTGCAGATGGAGCTCATGTTTTCCTCATTTCCATGTTTCCCCTGGCACCTCGCCACGCACCCTTGTCCCAACCACAATCCCATCCCCAGCACATCTGTCCTGTAGTGTCTGCCAGTACAGCCCCCATGGGTAACCTGGATGTGTGGGGTACTCAGAGCTGCTTTACTGAGCAGTGGGATATCCCCATGGGGTGTTGGTTGGCAGTGAGGTTGCAGGAGGGTTATTTTCTCCCTGGGCCATTTTCAGCCTTTGTGCCTGCAGAAAGCAGCCAGGTCTGAGGTTGGAGTAATTAGTCCTGGCTGGGCTTCCAGTTTTCTTTAGTACAATATTACCATTAGATTTCTATCAGTGTGTTTTCCTCTGTCAGAACAGGCTGCACAAAAAAAAAATAAATCTATCTAGTTGCTAGAATTACTGTGGGAGAAATATTAGTAAATTAATGCTAGCAAATTAATTGTAAATTACACAGGTGCACTACATATGCACTCTTCTACCTGTATTTAATGCTGTGTTCATAGAATACATGAGAGACAAGAAACAAAACTGCTTCATCTGTCCTTCACTGCCATAGGATTCTCCATCTTACCTCAGTACAAACATTTTTTTAATGAAACACACAGCTGGGATGGACCAGCAGACTAGCCCAGCATGAGAACTTGATGCACAGCTATGGGCCAAAAAAAGTAAAGGAAACAGCCCTACCACCTTCACCCATTTCTTAGGGCACAACAGCAGATGCACTGCACAATCTGGAAACTTTTCCAGGCTTCTATTTTTTTTTAAAGTTCATGACACACAGCATAAAACAGAATGGTTGAAGCTACTGTGGCATCAGATATGTTTCAGGAGAGGTGCTGTGAATGTGAATGAATTCAGAACAGATCAGGTTCTCCACACTTTTGTTTTCAAGGTCTGGCAGCACCAAAGCTTTGCTTAGTTTGGACTGATGACCAACATCAGTAAATCCCTTTGGGACTCAGCAGTAGCGTGAAAAGGGGAAATCTATCTCCAAATCCTGAGGGACCTGGAAGCCTGATGCCATGGGCTGGAAGGGGAAATGTGATAGCCACAGTGAAGCCACTGCCATATGGAGTGGCTTGTCACAGACATTTATATTTCCTCTGACCCTATTCAACAAAACACCAGCCCCAAATATGACACAACTGTGGCATGGAAAAGACTCAGCACCTGGCACCCATTTTCCCAATGGCATCAACATTCTGGTGGGACATGGACAAGAGACAAGGACTTATTTTTTTGACTCCTCTTGCTGATTTGGAGCCAATAAAATCAACATGGCGATTCACCACAGAGCCAGAGGGGACTCTCCGTATATGCCTTTGAGAACATTGCTGCCTTCTTAGTGCCTCACCCTGAAAATGATAACCCTTGTCTTTGTTGGGCTCCTATACTTAATTAATGGTTGAAAAGCATCTGAAGAAGGTTGAAGTAGGTAAATTATGCAACCTAACTCCAAGTCTGATGATCAGTATCACCGTTCATTCCCAGACTACAATCGCTCTGATACTGGAAACGGCAGTGAGAAAGATGCTGACGATGGTGACATTGGTTTTGGCTCTGGCTCCTGGAAGGTACAGTCATCTCATATCTTATGATCCCAATTACACCAGCAGATTTACTCTGGATTCACACTAGTGTTACTGGAAAAGGTAGCTGGACCACAAAAAGCTTTAGTAAATGAGGATTACAGCTATGATTAGGAAAACAAAAAGGATTAAAACAAGGTATGGAAAAAGATGGAAAAGGTGGGTCAGCATGGATCTGAAAGAGCTGGATCTCAAGTTGTTGTGAAGAACAGAGCAATTAGTGATCTGACCCAGAAGTCAGCATTTCTGAGCTTCCAACAGCTGTTCTCTGTACTACACAGAAGGGCTAACAACATGATGAGAAGAGAAAAGCACATGAGGAGGAGCAGGAGAAAATATGAGCTTTGGAAAGAGCCACACAAATCCTTCATTATCAGAAAAGAAACAGTGGCATTAAGGGGAGGAGGAACAAAACAGCCTAGGAAAGCTTTGCCATGAATGATCATGAAATGATGCCAAGCAACCTATAAACAGTCTCAGGAAAAAGCTAAATAACAAAACTTTTTTTGTCTCCCTCCCTTCCCTTTTGTGTCCTCTCTTAATCCAGAGCAACCTTAGCAAAACAGCACAAGAATAGCTGAGCTCCACCTAATTTGGACTAAGGATAACTCACCTCCTCCCTACCCTATTTCTAGTTCTTTGCTTGACTTGTGTCATGTTTGTCTCTTGCACTCTGATCTCTGGTACGTGCCACAGCAGGAGAAGTAGGGGAAGGAGAGATGTTAACCTTTTCCTTGAGAACAAAACATGACTGTTGCAAGGGGGAACACAGTGCCTTTTCTTGGCCACTGAATTGGTAAAGCAGAAAAAAACCTGCCATTTGCATGTCTCTATCCTCATTTCCAAAGGGGAAAAATTCATAAAGGAGAATATGCTTCTCACCACCATCAATCCTGCAATTAAACTGAACTTTAGCAAAATATTTGCTGGGTTATGTAATGGAGGCGGATTACAACAGGCTGCCACATGGCTGGAAACTGCAGCTTTAACCCCTGGACAAACTGCCTTGTGGTAGGTAAAGATAAGTGACATCATGGAGCTGTAAGAATAGTCAAGCTCAGACAAACCTTTAAAATACAGTTTGATGGTCCATCTGATAGAACAACTCCAAATATCTAAGGCAGCTTTTCTTCCTCATTTCCTTGGCTATACACGGCTTTTCTTTCTCCTACCTCTCCCTCTGAGCAGTCTCACAGCAGTTCCTCCCATTCCCCAGGTGCCTCTTTCTCAGGCTTCCCACTCTTTATGGCTGCTGAGGATGCCCTGGAGATGTTCCCTTGCACCAATGATTTTGTGGTGTCATCCCTTCTATGTCCCAGCCACCCTTCCTGCAACTGCTGGTGTTGATGGTTTCCTCTCTGTTACCCTAACCCAGTGATCTCTGCCAGGATCAGGAGCAAAGATGTGGCAGTTTTGGCTGCAGGGCACTGCAGAAACCAAGGTACAAACCCTACAGTGATGTTGGCCCCAAGCCACCGTGTCTTGCCTGATGCTCTCTGTATCAGCTGGATGTACCTGCCACTGGCAGAGACCACCTTCCTTACTCAGCACACCGTCAGCCCAGGCTTTAAACTCTCTCTACATCAGACCAACTATTATTTAGGCAGCACTTAAAAACTGGAGAAGCTGAGCATTGTATCTAACTAGCTGAGCCAGAAAGGCACAAAGGATGTTTGAAACAGAAGAGAAAACAAACAAAGCCTTGGCTTGCACTCAAAGGCGAGGCTACAATTTGCTGCTCAACACGCAGAGAGGCTCCTCAGGAGGGCTCCCAGACACATGGGAGACGGGAGCACCCTTTGGGAAGACCTCGCTGTGGAGGGCTCACATGATGTGAGGCGGGGTTTGGAACCAAAGCCGCCCTGCTGGCCCCACCCCGGGAGCTGGGCACATGAATGACCCGAAGCACCTCATCCATCACAGCAGGGACAGCTGTTAGCCGGGACACTGGGACCGAAACCTGCCCACGGCTTCCAGGTAGGAGCTCGCTTCTTGCAGCACATCTCGTTACTTTGCCTCCTCTGCCTTGCTGTTGATGTGCAGGAGAAGAGGCACCTGCTGGCCTCAAGAAGATGTAGTTTCTGGCTTCTCTGAGCACACACCACATCAAGACTTTCTACCTGTGTTGTAAGTTTCTTCTCTCTCTTTTCCCAGCTGCTGAGGTTTGAAAATTTTGTTGGATGTTTGCTAAGGTGATAAACTGATTTTATTCCCATTTTGCCTGGTATTGCTCTCATGATAAGCAGAGAAAAGTAGGATACCCCCTATCCTGACAGAGCAACCGACATGCTGCTGGGGCATGTACATTTGCTCTCTTTACAAATGCCTGCAAAATAGAGAAGTGGCAAGGAGCTTCTTGAAATGGTTATGCATCACTGAACGCAACTGGCACCCACCCAGACCCCCAGATGGGAGAAGAGGAGTTTTTTCTAAGCCCTTCCCACATTCTTGTGCAAATAGAAAGGATGAATGATCACCATCCCCAGTGCCAGACAGTTTTCTGGGCCAAATTCACACACAAGTGTAGGAAAGCCAAGGGGAACTAAAACTGATGAAGCTCTCCCTTCCTTCCGCTTCTTGCAGTGACTGTATTTCATATGTTCAAATCCTTCTGGGATTGCTTAGACTGACTTTGCGTAATTATTTTCATCCTTGGATTAAACAGGCCAAATATGTAAGCTGGATCTCAGCTTGCTGAGATCTTACTTTACACCATATTTTGTCCCTCTGGCATATATATTACACAGCAGCAGATTGCATTTAAGTAATTTTTTCAGAATAAAAGTCTGTCTTTGCTTGAGGGTGTCAATTTTCTCATAATTCTTGCTGTTCTCTCTTGTATGGATACTTCAAAGGATCATGGAAAGGTCCTAAACCGGACCCATACTGGCTTTCAGCACACTCAGTCTGACTGACCCCTCTCCAGACTTGGAGCATGCACAGATTTCTCAGCCTAGAGGTTAGGGAGAAGGTGTGACTTGATGCAAAAGCCTGCAACTACACCCTTATTTCTACCAGCTGTGCTTGTCCTCCATTGCTTGTGATCACTGATGAGATGGGCAAACTCATGGATGTGCCTAAACCTGAGGGACAGCCCTGTTTTCAGAATGAGCACACAGTGGTGCTTTTTGAAATAAAAAACAAAAGGATGCAAAGGGCTATGGGACCCCCAGGCAGGAGCAGTGGCTTTGAAATCAGCTTTTAGTTGCCTTGTGAGGTACCAGCAGGTACAGGAGAAAGAGTGGCCATTCAGTGTGTCATGCTCTGGGAAGTCCTGAGTCCATCCTGTGCAGAGGGACAAAGTATTTATGCATTATGAAACATTGTGTGTGCCATCTGTCAGCAGGTCAGGGTCAGCAGGTACAGCCAAAATCAAAAGCAGCATTTTTGATGTGCACCACCTCTCTTTCTGCTGGCAAAGTGCCACTTTAACAAAGCTTAAATCTTTCATGAGTGAAAATTATTTACTCAGCAGTCAGAGTCTTCCAGGCTTTCCAGGGAAAAAGCAGTAGTTTTGAAATCACCAGCTATGGGGTTCTGTGTATTGGTCAGTCAGCCTTAACTTTTCTTTGAATGTTTGGGGTGTAAAATGGGAATTGTGGTCTTTGGTCATCACTGGAGAGGCTGATGTTCTGCCATCCTCTCCTGCCCCAAGGAATGGGTGTTCCTGGTGAGGACACATTCTGTCCAGAAACTGTAAAGTTTTAAGGAGTGAACAAGCAGGGCCACTGAACTAAGAAAATACTGCCATAGTTGGGAAGGAAGGGCTGCCTCAGGCCCCTGTCTGTCTCATGTTGACTCTATCTGAAGTGCATACCCAATGTTCTCTGCATCTTGGCCCTGGCACTGTTCTGCTCTGCCCAGTTCCTGGTCACTTTGTTCTCCATGAACTGCTTCTCAGTGCTAATGGGTGGCCTTGCTGGAAGGCTGTAGGTAACATCTGTCAGGGCAGCTTCCCTTCCTGCAGCTCCCTAGATGACAACTGTGGGCCTTGAGCTGCAGATTCCCAAACCTGTTCTGGTTCATAGGCACCCCAAGGGTGTTCTGCAGTGCTGCTCTGTTATAACTTGTTCCCTTCTTAAAAGTCAAAATCTCCTTGAGATTAAAAAAGTGTAAACTAAGAAAATGAAAGATTAATGCTGTACCTGAAACTAATCTCTTTCTCAAGATATCTTCTAAGGTCTCACTCCTTCTCTGTGCAGTTAACTGAGACCCGATTCATCCATGCTCCCACTCCTTTGTCTCACAACTCTTTGTCCTCCTCTCTCCAAGTTTACTGGAGAATTAAGTGGGTGCTACGAACTACAGATAAATCTTTGAAGCTGTTGCTTGCATCTGCACTTTCCCTCCTGCCTCCAAATCAGTGCAGGGAGTTAGATTTGCAGCTTGGTTGAGATTTAGGCATTTCTGAGGCTGTAAATAAAACTCTGTGTGTGATATCCAGGTCATCTGGATTTGCTGATTTTGCACTGGGCTCACGCTGCTGTTTAAAAGTGAATTGGCTGCCCTGCCTCATCTCTTCCTGAGTGTCATGACTCACACTAGAAAACTCCTCTTGGGTTTCTAATAGCTTTATTATGGGGTATGCACATGCAATATCTTTTTGATGGTCTCAGAGTTTGTGAGATGTGGCCAGATTTTCTCAGAGACCACACACAATATGTTAATAAAACTGACTAATTGGGCATTTGGGATGTTTCACTCCTTCATTCCTTTGCCAGTTTTAAAGTTTCAGTTTGATGCTTGGGGACTTCCCGTGGCCTCCAAGGGCTTTTGGTTTTCTGTGGTGCATGATCAGTTTGGAGATGGTTAATGGGTCCTTCATTTCTCATCAAAGGATTTGTAAGAAAGGAATAAAGTTCAAAATCCAGGAGAGGAAATTAATTCTCTTCCCAAGAGAAAAAAAAATCCATTTCTCGTTGAGTGAGAATTTTATATCTGAATATAAACTGCGTTTAATTTGGTTTTCCCTGTTGAAATTTCCCTGTTCAGCAGAATGATGAGAGAAACTTTTCAGCAAGAAGTGAGAGAACAATCAAAAAAAAAAAAAAAAAAGCCAGTCTGCAGCTTTTCTGTTGTGATTCCTTGGCAAAAGGGACTATAAAAATATTCTAATGCAGGAAAGAATAGTCCTAGGCCACAGCATTATGGATATGCTTCCAGAATTAGTCTTGGAGCTGAAAATGATGGAAGCAAGGTGAGAAGAGAGCTGTCTCTGAGGGGGTCATGGTGGAAAAGCTGAGCACCCTTCTGCAATGTGACCAGCCCTTCCAGCTCCTCCTGCAGCTCTGCAGGAAGCAAGGTGGTGGTGTTCATGTTTCTCACTGAACTCCCCAATGAGAAGGGCTCAGAAAAGAGAGTGAACGAGAAACCCTCTGAACCCGGCGTAACTGCAGATGAGGGAATGCAAACCAAATCAAATCTGTTTTCATTGCTGTTACATTGAGTTTGTGTGCTAAGCAAAATCTACTCTGTCCCCTTATCTGCCTGCTCACAGGAGAAGAACAGAATTCCACCTCCCTCTGCCATCTGTGGGGCTGAAAGGCACCTGGGGAAGCAGACAGGGTGAAGGCTCACCCAAGGTGCATGGGCTGTGCCCGGGCATTTTTCAGGACTGAGAGAAAGACAAATGTTGTTGTAAATGAGATAAATTATTAGCTCCTGTGGTTGCACTTAATTCTACAGAACTTCAGGCCTGCACTCAGTGAGGCCCGTTTTCCACACAGCATGAATCACTTGCTCGGTTTTTGTGCTCACTACTTTCACGTTTTAGTTTTCCATTCCCCTGGCTCCCCTCAAGCGGGTGACTAATGGATCATTTATAACACATCAACAATATCAGAGCGCAGGCCACGGCTCCGTGTAATCCCTTCAGACAGTTCGCAGAGCACCAACGTGCAGAGCCACATCCAATTTCCACAGAGAAAGCAGGAGGGGATGCCAGCCTGGCAGCTTCTCCCCTCTGCCACCCGAAATAGCAGCCAGGAGCTGAGTCATGCAGGCAGCCCTGAGTAAGGGTGATTCCTTTAACACAGGGACAATGCTCAGCTGTGCTAACAGGTACAGATGGCAATGGGCTCCAGGCAGTAGTTAATCACAAGACACTCTGAGCCCTTTCATTGCCCCAAGTGAAAGTAAAAGGCAGCCCGAGGACTAACCCCGTGCTATTGAGCCATGTCGCTGTAGGACCTGTGCTGTCACACTCAGCATCCTTCTCATTCATGGCTGCTGCTTAAAGCATAAGTTGCTTCTCTTCTTGCATCCAAAAATCTTCATTAAGGAGACTAACAAATCAGACTTGAGCAGGTGATGCTTGCAGTTCTGCTTCTCTATTTCCTTATCATGCCTTTTCCTCTGTCATGTATATGTTGAATATTTGGAATATTCAGGAATAGTTTCCCGAGACCGGGATTTTGAGTTTGGAAATACGTAGGGCCAGTGCTGCTTAACTGAACCACTCTCTACATAGGAAACCATCAGCAGAAGGTGATGAGTCATGTGCCTCATGTGTGAAATTGGAAGCCTTCACAGAGCTGCTTGTGAGATGTCACAAGTGTTTGTTTCCTGAGTCACTCCTATTACTCAGAATCATGGGCTGGGATGTGGCACGTGGGTATGCCCGGGCAAGAGCCCAGTCCAGGCAGGATCCTGCAGCTGCTAGAGGGGCTTGGAGGGAGTTCAGGACCATGTGAGCAGGAAGGATCACCTAAGTGATACCAAGAGGAGCACTACAGCCTCCTTTTGAGTTCCTTGAGCAAGAATTGAACAGCGACTAAAAAATACATTTTAGAAATTACCCACTAGTTCTGTCTTAACTGTTCATCCACAGGAATACTCATTTTAAATAAAGAAACTTCTACGGACACTTTTCCCCATATTTTAAAAAGAAAGGTGTTTAAACAAAGCTAACATAATTAATATGATCAAGCATGATGTAGAAAAGAGCAGAGCTACATCCCCTCTTCCATTTATTTTTCTGTTGTATTTTGTCACTGGTCAATCCAGGTACTTCTTAGGATTCTTTTAATTAATATAATAACTTCCTATTTGAAACAAGACAAAGAAAAAGCTAAACTACCAATAATCCCTGATTTAGCTTTTCAAATCCTTTCATGAACACTATAAAAATCTTTAAGATTTGGTTCTTCTGCTCCCCAAATACATTCAATACTTTTTTAAAGGAAAAATAAAACTAAAATACTTTTATTTATAAGCAAAGAAAGGCTGAAAACACAAGCACTTGTGTGATAACAGATTGTGGAAGAACAGGACTCACTGCAGGCAGTGTTCAGTTTGCTGTGATCTCAGAATAAATGCTCTTCTCTGCTCCTGACCCATTTTGGGCTCTTTATTCTCAGCCTACATTTATAAGGTTTGCATCAGCAACTAAGAGCATTTCTGCTGTCAAAACTCCACAATACATTTAATGGCTCCCTTTAAAAAAATATGAGCTCTTCTCTCTCACTTAATTGAATCCTATCTATTGGCATCTGCAGCCAGAACCAACAGAGCACCTTGTGCTGGGCAAGACTGAACAGTGACCTTGTTTGCCATTAGCACCACTGAAAATTAGGAGGAATTAATTATTACACACTGGGTTTCTTCATCTGACCAAGTGGTTGGCAGCTGAACTGAAAGGCACCAGTGCAGAGGTGGGGAAAGGTTTCTTTCTGTGAGTTGCAGGTAGCAGGGCTCCTTCCTTCACTTCCCACACAAATGCTACCCCACAGCTGAGCACTTCAGCAGAACCCAATGGAATCCTATTCACACCTTGCAGGGTGATTTTCTCTACCAAGAACATCAATCAATGTTTAAGTTCAATTTCTGGATGTGTATTGAGGAGTCTGGCAGTTTCCACAATATTTTACCTTTCTCTGGCACGGTGAAAAAGACAACATGAAGTATTTCTTATCCTGACCGAGGCTGATTCCTGTTGTTTCCTCTGCTGTTCAGAGGGAGAAAGTCAGGAATGAAGCCTTAAAGGGCTCAATATTGCCTCCATTAAAAGTCACAGGTGATACTACAGCTGATTGCAGTGACAGCAAATGGGATGAAAAGACCTGAAACCAAAACATACATATGCCAAGACCCTAAAGTCCAAAGGTTTAATTTCAACCATAGGAATTGCAGAGGATAAAGCCAATGACATCACAAATGCATTGTGGAGGGAGCACTCCTTTTCTTACTCCCTCTTGGCTGTTGTTTCCCACTGTTTTGCTTTCTGGGGCACCAGCGAGCCAGTTCAGCTGAGTAAGCTGGAGTGCAGAAGTCAGATAACTGTGCTGATTATCTGATTTTACTTACCCTGTACGTCTGGCTTTCCCCTTTCCAAGGGAAGGCTTTTTTTCTGATGGGATGTAGGGCTTTGAGGTGAATTTCGTGTTGTTGGAAAAGCAGTCTCAGCTCTGTGAGGAAGCAGGAGACTTCAAAACCCCAGATGGAATTAACCTAATGTGTTTCCATCTCTCACTGATGTTGTTTACACAGTGCAATCCAGTCCAGAGTAGTGAATGGTATATTTAAAACGAGGTCCTCTAACATTTGGATCCACCCCATCACTCAACTTAACAGATACTTGATACCAATCGAGTGACTCACTTCATTAAGAAATAAACCCTGCTGTGCTGCTGACATCGTACGGCAAACACTGAGCCCCATTGTCATCTGCTGAGTCCTTTCTCTGTCCCAGCCCACGCCCTGAAGATGCACACCGAGTCTCAGGCGCAGCAGCAGCACTGACCCTGTTTTTCCATGGTGGTGTGTGCCAGCCACGGACACACAGCAACCCCTGTGTGTGTGAAATACCCTCCCTTAATCCCCAGACTCCCTCTGTGCCCCTGCAACGGAGGGGCAAAACAGGGTGAGCATTCATCATCTGGAGGAAAACAGTTTATTTTATTAGCAAGCTAGCTGGTGCCTGCTTGATCCCAGTTTGAGGGAGTTTCTCCTGTTTTTCCCGTTCACCTGGGCTTCTTGCTTGTTGTCAAAGGCGGCATCTGCCAGCTCCTGCCCACCAAGTAGGACACAGGAACAGCTGCAAGTAATCCAGTAACAGGTGGGGTATTCCAGGTTCGTGTGAGGGCTTGGGTTAAAACACTGTTAAAAAAGAAGTAACTGTAAGAAATGTCCCCCCGTGCCCAGAGCCACTGCCAGCAGACAGCCCTTTCCTGAGTGGGGCTGTGTGGGCACAGCCAGGTCCCCAGGTGAGCATTTACACCCCTTCCATCCCCGAGAGCAGGTTTCATCGGCACCCCGAAGCCAGAAGAACGGGATTATTTCAGTGCAGTTACCAGTTCCTCCTTCAACAAACGTACTAATCACTGGTGGTTCGCTAAATGCCATGGAAACCCCAGGGCACATAGTGAGATCATCTGCCAGGACTCTTTTATTTTAAGATCTTTGTTCAAGAACTATTCTTAAGGCTTTGGAGAGAAAAACAACAAGGGAGGGTTCACTGAGAAGCATTTCCACAGCTGGAACGTCGTAAGCCACACAAGCACTCACAAAAAGCAAGAGTTTATGCCACTCCATACAGGGACGGGTAAAGAGCAAAAGGGAAAACCCCCCAACATTTAGTGAAGCATCTGAAATGTGTTTTGCTACAGCAGAGGAAAACTTCTGCTTTTTTCAATGGCATCTGAGCTACTACAATTAATAATTATACTTGGCTTTTATTGATGTCTGCTTTTTATATGAGTTTTTTTAAATGATTTTATATGATACCACATTGGTGGCAACATCCTTCGGCTTCCAATTTGATAGGAAAAAAGTGTCTTGGTCAAATATAACAAATGTCACACAGATGCTTAAAAGTACTTCAGAAATATCTTACTGAGTAAATGATTGAAAATGGAGAGTTTGTGAATGTTGTATTCACACTTTGACAGTCCCTGGGACATTTTTTCCTGGATTTCTAAACAAGAGAAGTTACTGACTTCTTGATACCCAGAAGTATCAAAACTGTGATAAGAAAAGTGATTAAGACAGCATAATGACATTGCAGAAAGAGAAACAGTTTGTTTCAAATAGGTTTTTTTTCAGGTGCCTGAGCATTACCACCTAGTACAAACAGGTTACTCACGGGTACATAACACCTAACTTTCCAGCTTGAAGAGATGCTTTTATTTCCTTCCTGTTGGCTATTTGTCACTATTCACTTTTCAGGGAGGAGCCCAGGTCTGGTTTTCATACACCGGCACAGCTTTTAAAATGGTGATATAATAAAGGTCCCCGGTTAGGCAGCTCTGAATTCCTGTTGGGCAGGGAACTGAAAACAGCAGAGAGCAAGTAAGGAGATGGCTATGGGGAACATGGAGTAAATATTAATATTTAATTAAAGCCGTCCATGGCACACTCTGGAGATGGATGTCCAGCAGCAGCAGTGGAGGATGGTGCAGATGGTGAGGTGACCCCCAGGGACAGGGCATGTGAAGAGCTCTGCAGGCCGTGGCTTTGTTCCCCTCTGCTCTCAATGATCTAATATGCAACTGGCAGGGCAGGAAGGCAGCAGCTCCCTCCATGAGTACCGTGGGTTTTGTATGAGCCTGGCTAATTATAGCAGTTTTCCCCCAGGTCCGTGGCCAAGGCTGCGTTGCCCCTTGCTCTGGCTGGCTCCTGTTTCTCTGGTTCATTCTGTCCAATGAATTTTTGGCTGCAGAAGGTCAATGCCATCACTCTCAGGGCCAGTGGAAATGCATTTGGGGGACAAAGGGAGATGGAGTATATGCCCGAGGACAAAGTAGAAGAAACTGAGCAGAGTGAATTAGTTTCCTTTTTCTTGTTCTCCTGTTAGTGAAAGGATTGCTCTTGGAAATGTCTCATTATGTTTCATTTCTAAATAATACTTTCTCTGTTGCTGGTGGGGTTTTTGTTAATGCTGGTTGCAGACCTGCATTTTTAGTTTCTTTTTTTTTTTTTCCTTCGCCAACAATATTAACCACTAAAGTGAAAAAAAATTATTTAGCCATCCTGAAAGAGAATATTTAAATTTCTGAAAATAGACAACTCTTCCCCAGATTCGTTTGGGCTATTTTGCCTTGAGTTTAGATTTTACTACTCCAGACCTGGATACCTGGAGTTGACATTTATTTATCTTCACAAAGGAAAAACCTCTTTCTACACAAAATATTATCAGTTGCATCTTGGTGTCAGTGCAGCAAGCAGGTACTGCTGGTAGAACTTGCCAAGGGCAGGTAGACACTGGAGCCTCTTTTGAGTAAATTCTCAGATGAAAAGACCAATCTATTTGGAGGGCAGACTTCAGTTAGGTTACAACATACATGAATGACACCCATTCACTTTTTTGGGGGGGAGCTCATCTGAATTGACTAACTTCAGAATGAAGTCTTTGAGTCCAGCCTGGAGGCTTCTTAAAAGAGGCAGTGATGGAACCTCATTTCCATACCTGGCTCTCTCTCTTTGTGAGGTTGCATGTCTACCTGCAAATGGAAGAGTTTTATGCAAAAAAAAAAGTTGAAGCAAATCAATCAAATTAATGGCTTATGTATTGCAAAAGAGAAGAAATTCAGAGGAAGTTTATGTAGCTGGCTTAAATGCCTTTTTAGTTCAAATGAACTGACTGTGAAATAGATAAATAGATGCATTCCTGTGTCATAACAAAATGCAGTCAGGAGAGACAAAGCGTAAAAGATGTCTGTAAATTGGTGATTAATGTACATTTTTCTTCCTCTGGGCTTGGACTGAGAGGTGGTGGCCAGATGCCTCCACCCATTCATTCTTCTCATTGCCAATCTGATGTTTGGTTCCATCCACTCTTCTACATCCTGAGTTTATATTGATGTTTTCTCTCCTTTCCTTTTTCTTTCTCTGACATTCCTTCTCCTGGCAACATATTTCTCTTTGAGCTGGAGGTCCTCAGTTTTTTAACTCCTTTCTGAATCATGCAGAAAAGTTTGCTTTCTTTATCTGGTCTTCTCTGCAACCCAGTCTTATCTACTTGTGGAGATTTTTGTCATCATATTTTTCCCACAAATACCTGAAGATTCGTAACTACTAAAAACAAAAAAGACTAGAAATTATCACCCCTTCATCCTCCATACTAAACTACAGGAATTTGTGTTCCAGAGCATGCATTACTATAATCTCATGGAACATGTTGTCTCTCTCACTTAGGGCCAAAGAAAACACAGGAACATTCCCGTTGTTTTTCATCTCATTTCTCAATTGCTACTAAAGCAGCACACCCTTATGTGTAAGTCTTCCATGAGTCCATGCACAGGTCAGGGTGTGAATAGCTCTAATAAAAGAAAGCTTGTGTCACTCAACTGTGTGTTTGCAGCCTTACCTGGGAACAGAGTAGAGAAAACAACGTTGTAACACAGGGAAGTTGGGAAATGGAGTTAGATGTGGGATAGAGGAATGTGAGATACAGTTGCGCTCCCTGGCAAGGCAGTAGAGCAGAGAGAAGAATATTTTTAAATATTACTGCAGCATAACTCAAAGTGTTTTATCTTTTAATATTTAGATGTCTGTCAGGAAGAGTAAACACAAGGGCTGTTTGGAGTATTCTCACTGAATAACTCGTGCTGGAATCACTTGGTGAATTGGGAAATTATCAGTCGGATAACATTTTGTCAATAGCTCAGTAGACAAACAGTGGATTTGATAAATATTTAAAAATAAAACAAGTGAGCATTATGAATTCCTGTCAGTGAAATAATGCTGAAATAATTTGACAGTCCCAGAACAGCACCATATTGGCTGATGAGAGGGAAGATTTAAGGCTTGAAGTTGTGTGGGGATAAATTCCTGACACAGCAGTGTCTTCACTGGAGTCACAGCAGCAGGGCAGTGCTCAGACATCCAGCCTTACACCTTCAGTTCCAAGATGAAGCTGGAAAAAAGCCAATGACAGTGGATGTAGATTTCCCAATACCATGAAAACGAAAAGAGTATTTTCTTCCAGGTTTATGGAAAAACAGTTGTCTTCTCTCATCTTAGCCAGCGTTTTGTCTCATGTGAGCTTTAAAAATTCTTAAAAGATCGAAGCAACGCCCATCCATATATTCAGCAAAGACAGCTGAAATGCAGCACTGACTGGGGGTGGAGCACACTGCAGCTGCTGCCACCCCACAGCCTGTGCCCTACCGGAGTCCTGCTGCTGGCACCACTCGCTCTGGAGGTAGGAGCCAGATTTCTGCATCCAAATGAACTGTCCCCACATCAATCCACGTTGTAGGCTGGGCTTCTTGCTTTGCATGTCTGTTTCTAAAAATATATGTTGTTTATCAGGATGTTGTAAGACAGCTCAGAAAGGCTGGACCTCTATATAGTCCTAAAGAGAGTGCATGGAAATAGGGATGGCAGCAGAGCAAGCCTGGACCAGCTCTTAGCAAGGTCTTGCTCCCATTCCCAGCCATCTCAGTTAACTTTACTGCTTTTGACTGCACTTCAGGAAACCTTCATTGCTTCTGGCCACCTCCATCCTTGAGCCAGCTGCAGGACATCTTGGTTGAAACACAGAATCATGGAATGGTTTGGGTTGGAAGGGACCTCAAAGATCATCTTGTTCCAACCTCTTGCCATGGGCAGGGACACCTTCCACTAGATCAGGTTGGTCCAAGCTCCATCCAGCCTGGCCTTGAACACTTCAATGTGCCACTTTCTCACTTGCCCTGTGCTGACATTGTCCCATTGTCTCTTCTTCCTCCTTCCCAGCCTTACCTCCCTGCAGTGGCCACAGTCAACCTCTGCTTTCAGTTCTTGATGTGGATGCCACACTCATAAGAAGATAGAGGTTGCGTGTGAACTGCATACTGCTTCACAACATATTTATATTAATTATATATGATTATATATATAGTATGTAATCACACATTATATGTGATTATATATTATTTATTTTTATAGATAGACAATATAACCCCATAGTAAATAGACAAAATTCCTGAAGTGTTATTCAGTTCATGTGCTGAAAAACTGTGTTCATTAATTTGGTAAAATTACATATAGTATTTCTAAATCAAGTGATGTGGTCTTTTGTAATTAATATATAATGCATAATTAGACGTAATAATAAACATTAACTGCACAAGGTAAAGAATTGGATGCAGGACAGAATAAGGACAGTGGTTCTCTTAAGACCCAGGTTTCATAAAATGCCTGTGTTGAGTACCCATATAGGATGGAATCAGAGCTATACACTCAGTTTTCCCTCTAGATTTTCAAATGCTCTATGTGGAAACCATGTGCACCCATTCTAAACTTGGGTCCAGAAACCCAACATCTGCAGTTTCGGGTGTCAAAACGTATTCAGAGCCAACAGCATAACAATCCCCAGCACAGCATCTGCCTCGACGAGAAACGAGGCAGCTCTGTAAACACAGGGGTTTTCCTTCTCCTTTGGCTGGAGTGTTTCTTACCTGCTCTGGGATGTTGGCAAAGCAGCTGGAGCGATTGCAGGACACTCCCAGGGCTGCTTATGTGTTGTTTGTGTTTTGCACCCTCTCTCACTTCACCCCAATTTGACAGAATGCAAACCAGTAGCCAAATGCTTCTGTGAAACACGGAAACCCGGGCTGAAATCTGCTGCTGTGATTTTTCAAAGCTTCAGGGAGGAGGAGTTAAAGGATCGGTGGAATTCCTGGGAGAGGGAGGAATCAACTGTATCAGAAATTTCTTTCCTTTACGTGGGGTGGAGAAATAGAAACAGGTGAGAGGAGGGGCTGGGAATTTTCATAAATCCACTTCTGCTGGCGCTAAGCAGCTTCCCTCAAGTGTAGAATATCAGGACAGGATGAAGGCAGCACTAAGCACTGGCACTCCCACCCTGCGAGCCACCATAGTGCTTCACTTGGTGTAAGGACTGTCAGCTCAGCATTCAGGGGGTTTTCGGAAAGAATCAAACAACTGACTAAAAGTGACAAGGAAAAACGAACCTAGAGAGGACCTTGGAACAGCCCTGAAGCCCGTTTGAACCACACTGTTGTGACAGGCTGACAGACTGCATCCTGTGTGTGTGCGCGCTGGCACGAGAATTTACTAATACCTATAACGTTAATTACCCAGTAATGTCCTGAAGCAAGGCTGGGAATGAATTTCAGGAAAAGACATGTTTATTTTGCGCGGGAGCCTACATCCCATATACTTTCAGTCCCGCGGAAATTGCCCCGCATCTCCACCCTGCGAGCGCCCGTGCCTGCAGCCGTAGGCAGCGAGCCGGGAGAAGACACGGAGCTCACGGAAACCCCCGTGCCCCCATTCCTCAGCGTCCCCCAACATGGAAAGCCTGACCAGCAACAAGCCCGGGGTCTATCCCCTGCTCCCGGCTCAGCTGAAGCCGTTCAGCTGCTGCCTGAGCAGAGAGAGGGATTGGGTTTCACAGGCTGTGTAATCTGCGACAGTGCTCTTTGGCTTGGGGATAGCAACGAGCCTCACCCAGGCTTAGCCATCCCCTTTCTGCCCGTGAGGAACGCCCCGGTCGACATAGAAGGAAAATTGTTTGCTGAATTTCTGCACAGCCCTCCTTCCAATTGCTGAGAGAGAGGGGGAGTGAGAAAGAGAGAGAGTTTAAGGCAGGCTCTGCACTGGTGTTCTGGGCTATTTCAACTTCAGGGCAACTTTAGAGAACTTCAGTTATTTTTGGTAAGTTTTTTTTCTTAAAACCCAAACGTCTCTCTCTCTTTCTTTCTTTCTTTGTAATCTCTGATGCAGATTGCAAAAGTTTGCAGTAGACGATGGGCTTTTAAAAATGCAGAGAGGTGTGGGCGTGAGCATTTTGCGTCCTTTGGTACAGAAACCGGACTTTCCAATTGTAAAATCATAATGTTCCCAGCTGCTGTACTTGATAAACGAAACCTGAAGATGTTGTGTGTAAACGATACTGCTGGGGAAAAATATGTCCAGGGCTTCAACCAAGGTGCATCCCACCTGGTGTAAAGCTTTGCCTCTTTATTGAGTTTGGGAAGAGGTGAGATCAGGGATGAGCAAATGTGTTCACCCTGATAAAAAGTTTCTGATCCACGTTTTAACGCAGGGAGTTTCAAGCCTCTAAGTCTCCCAAAGCTTTCAGAGGGATGTTGGTTCTTAGTGGATACACACCCCTCCATTCAGTAATCTCTATTACAGATCACACATGTTGTTTTTCTTACTTCCTCTGTCTGTATACTTAACCCATCGGGACGATCTCAAAGATAGTGAAACTCTTTTGTAGTGCAAAGAGTCAGTTCCAATTGTTGCAATGAATTGCAGGGTGCAAAGAGCAATTTTCTTACAGTGAGGCTGGTTTCTGATGAATATGAGTTTGTTACTTGTAACAAGTAATGTTACTTGTTCTTCTCCTAGATATGTTCGGATTTTTATGGTATCTCTACTCCTGTAAGAGGAATACTATTTTTGTGGATATTATATCTCAATAGATACCATTTGCAACATATATATATATCTATCTCATATAATATACTGACTTGGCACTAGGATCTCTGACTGTTCATGGAATTTGAGACTAAGATTAACCTTGAAGCATTTAAAAAGCAGATCCATAACCTTGTCAGTAGAAGTTGGATCCTGGAAGTGCTCACTGCAAGGCTGCTGAGGCTAGTTCATAAAGTGCTGGGAAATATGCAGGGCAAAATTGTTCTGTCCACCTGTCTAGGTTCTGTGACCCATCCATGTACCCTGATGTCTTTCTGAAGACATGAATACAGATGGCAGAAGTATAACTGTAACCACTTGTAGAGAAAATGAAAAGTGTTTTCTCAAAGCTTCAATAGAGAAGAGAGAAAACATTACTCACGGAAGCGAAAAAAAACCAAAACTCATTGCTATAACAAAAATAACCATTATTCTTTGTAATTTATGACACAAGAAACACAGAAGGTTGGAAGGTGACTTGTAGGAGATACAGTACTTAACTTATGATCACCTGTTGCATGCATGAGGGAAAAGGTCTAAGTATTGCCTCACTCTTTCTTTTACTACAATAAAGAAAAACTAGAAGAAATTTTGCAGATCCAAGCAAATTAGAACTAAAGCAGCTTACAAGAGCCAATTTACTTCCAAAATATATCCTAATACAGGTCAAAAATCCCGCATCAAATGTTTCAGATGTTTAACAGCATGAGAAAACCTATAACATCTCGGGATTTATTGGGTTTTATTAGCTATGTTTAAAAATGATAAGTGTGATGGAACCCTTAATTGCAGAAAGTCTATAACAATGGAGTTAACAATAACCCTTCAGCAATAAACTGAAAACTATAAATCCACGCCAGGCGCTCTGCAGCGCTGACACGCTCCACGATGGCTGTTGCTTTTCTGTGCAAGCATGTAGATTTGTTAGCTAAAACTGCATTTGACTATCTTTGGTGTGGCACTCTCGTAAAGTAAACTCTACTATTAGATTATGAGGCTTGTGTAAATCTCTGACTGAAGTCAGTTTGACTCTAGTCAGCGCTCGTAAGCAATCCATCGGGGATGGCTGCCTTCCAATCCCCTCTGCAGCGGGTGTTAATGTCTTTTCAGTCGGACAGGGCAGCGGTAACTTCTGGCAGTGGCTCGCCAGGGGTTTGGAGATGGCACGTATTCCCTGCTTTTAATTGTCTTGGACTCTCCATCTGTATTCACAAAGCTATGAGGTCAACGTGCCTCTCTTCGCTTTTGGCTGTACTTGAAGCTCATCACTGAAACAAAATCCAACAGTCTGTAATGCATGGTTATGGGAATAGCTGCAATCTGAGTTAACCTCCTGCTGACTTCAGGGGGCTCAGTGTCCCCTGCTTGGACCCACCTTTCTGCAGGAAGCCACACCATGAACTTCACAGGCACTTCACTTAATGTTAACACTGCGAGTGGAGGGGGCATCAGTGTCTTACTGAGCTGTCATGCCTTACATGAAGCCACAGGAATGTATATTCCCTTGGTTTGAACCTCCATATATACACAGAGCTCTGGGGTGGTTTTTTTCCTCAAGTTTTCTACATGGGCAAAGAAGCCAGTTCATCCTATGCAAATGTAGAACTCTGAGGGATTAGAATAAGATTTTTTCCAGGATTCCTCACATTCAAGACCTAAATAATTAGAATATAAGGCAGTGTATTCAAAAGGTATGAAAGCTTATAATCTAAGTAAATATTTGAGTAAATAGATTCAATAGATTTTTTTACAACTAGTTATTTTTGCATTCCATAATGTCGCTTACATGAGGGAACAGCAAAATATGCCCTGAAAAAACCCAGGGTTTTCACCTTTGGAGAAACACCTCACTGTGTTACTGGGCTTTGTATTGTAGGTTCAATCTGAGCCAGTAAGGCTGTGCAAGGCCTCACCATTAACCTTGTTCAGAGCGAGGAGGGCACCTGGCCCTCTGTACCCAGCAAGGTTGAGCACTTGCTCCCAGGCAGTTTGCCACATCCCTGACCCCCAGTGCACCGACAAACTCTTTTCCTGACAACACCAGCTCACAACTGCTGCCTTGTCTGCTTCCAGGGGTAACTTCCAGTCTGCCCAGCGGGCTTTTCCCTCCATGGCCAAGTGGTGGAGCAGCGCTGAGCATTGTAGGGGCTTCAGCTCCCAATGGAGATAAGAATAAACCTGACCAAAACTAGTCTGCCATCTCTCCACATGCTACAGAAATTAAAGCAACATCCTTGTGGCAAGAAAGGTCCTTTGCATAACCCACAGCTGTGCCTAGCCCCAGTGTGGGAGGGTTATGCCTGCTCCAAAAAAAGTTTGCTAAATCAACGTGTTTGCTCATCTCACTCCGGGTTTCAGAGTCAAGGCTGGAATTTGTTATATCATATTGGAAAACAAAACCTCAGGCTAGGAGAGGACCTTTCACATACTAAATACTTCCTACCAACATATTTCCTTCCTGGAAGGAGACTATAGTTAGCCAAATATCTGAAAGTAACTGCTTACTTATTGCAGAGAATGGGTCTTCAGTTTTCTGTCAAAGAAGGGGATGACCAAATGTGTAGTCCAGAGTGACTGAAACTAGTCAAAATATGCAAAGGTTACTATGGCATGTAAGTAATAAATAGGCCAAGATAACTGGTAGAGGACCCGTCAGTCAGGGACGGCAACTCTGCAAGGGAGCAAGTCCCAGGCCACGGTAACAGCCCAAATCCCAGCAAAATTCCATGGAGCAGGAATGCAAGTGCCTGAAGAAGAGCAGGCACCAAGTCCACTTCATCTGCCTAATAAAGATAGCAGTGTCTTCAGGGGGCAGAATTATCTGTTTTTCAGAAACACAAACAAGGTGATAAGGTTTATATGATTTCCAAGCTTGCTGATAAATTCTCGGACTCCAAAGCCACAGGAACTGCTCTTCACTGCTGGGCAAATGTTGTTTCTTCTCTCTAGTTAAGAGAGCAAGCACCACTTGATTTTGATAGCAGTGGCCTGTGCCTGACTTTCACAGAATCAGGAGAGCAGCTCTTATCCATGCAGCCCTCTGATTTTAAATACCTTTTACCTGTCCGCAGACCTCCCAGTTCTGTCCCTTTGAACAGTGATGTGTTTGCAGATTCAGCCAGCCAGCATTGGAAAGCAACACTTTCAAGCTGCACGTATTTCTTCCCATTTCCACAAGTCCTAGCTAAACAGTCTGATAAACTGTTATATATATATAAAATATTCCACCTTGCAGGGCGTCCTGAAAACTCACACATTTTATTAGTCCAGGCATTCCCATTGTTCCTAGGATTCTCAAACTCCATACCAGCCTTAGGAAGCAAATGTCATTCAGGTTTCCACAGGTTCTCTCTTCATTTACTTGCTGTGTGGTTTGCTCCAGCTCCTGGACCTCTGACTGTCAGCCAGGCACAATGCTCTCCTTTTCCTTCAAATAAACACATGCAGGAACTTTTCTTTCCCTTGCCTCACATCACTCTTTTTTTAATCCAGAGAATTGGCCTTAGCACAGAGGAGCGAATTCCAAAATGTGAATTTTAGCCTAAGAAGAAGAAACTCAAAGGACATGCATGCAGGAGCAAAAATTATTAGAGCTTGGTAGCAAATGGGATAGTAACTTTTCCACACAGCAGGAATGGCTTTAACTGATGTATTCTGAAGGGGGAAAATGGCTCAGGTGGGACTAGACATCAATATCTTTAAAATTAGCTGGAGATCAGCTTTTGATAACCTCAAAGCTCTCCCTCAGATCAGATAAGCATCCAAAAGATTGGGTTTGTTTGGGGTTTTTTTGGTGCTTTTTGGGTTTTTTTTGCTTGAAAAGGGAGCATGGATGTATTTAGGTCAAAGGTTGGACTTGATGATCTGGGAGGTCTTTTCCAAATTTAATGATTCTGTGATTCTGTGTGTGTGAATTTTCTGGAAGGTCTGTAAGATGAAGATCTGTGAAACTATCATGAGAAAGTTGGTGATTTCAGTTGCTGATGTTTCCTGATATGAGATGAGCTTCCCCTATTTTTGCTTCTAAAATCAGCCGAAAGCAAATGATTCACAAGAACACAAAAATGTCATTAAACATTCCCCAAATATTTTCATATTTGTTGGAGCTGATCTGATTTATGCTTCAGTGAAAGGTTGCATTGATTTTCATATGAGCTGTGTCCTCACACTTCTTAAAGCTGACTTTTTTCATATAATGGGCTTGATTATGAGAAAAAAATTGTTTGCAGACTGAATAGCTCAGCCAACTCAGTGCCTAAAGAGTCAGTAAGAGCACATTTTGGAGGCATTTTCACACAAAAATTACTACAAGCAGCACTTGGGCTCATGGTGATGCCAACTTGCTACTCAGGCTTCCCATGAACAGTGATGGGTAATATGTTCTTAGGTTCTGCTATCAGTCTTCTTTTTGGGGGCATGTCTCAGACTAGAAAATGATTGACCATGTAAGTGGTGTAAAACAGACTTAGAAAGTTATTTCACACACAGGTATTTATGAGGGGACATTCCAGTGATCAACAGAGCTGGATGGAGGCAGGACCCCCACAGATCTGCTGTGAAAGGAATAAATTTAGTAATGGCATTGTGATCTTATATTCGAATTTGGATTATATATTCATAGTGGATTTAACCACTACTTCAGTCAGTCTAAAAGCAATCTGTGAATAAAAGGGTTTGGATAGAGATAGAAGGAGAAATCATGTTTTTCTTCTTAAAATTATCCCTCCTCAGAGATTAAAAAGAAGCTTTTGGATGACTGTACTGGGTTATGCCAGGAAAGCTCATCACAGAGATTAGTGCATTAACTACATAATTATAATGTATACATTGCATGCTTCACCAACCAAATAGATAAACCTTATTTAGTCTAAATAAACCTTAAAGCCCAGAGAATAAGCTTAGCACTTTCAGATAAGCTCAAGCATGAATGTAATTGCTCCTAAATGGACCAGCTTTTTTCTTAGAAAGAAAACAGTGTGTTCAGTGCATGTGACAACAAATCATCCCTGTGTCTCATGGTGAGGAGATCAGAGCAGCCATCAGGAGTCCCTGAGAATTCCAAGCAAATTGTCCACAGCAACGTTTTCCTGGGAGCTTTGCCCACAACTTTCCCCTCCTTCTCTCCCTTTCTCACTTTGTCTGCTTTTCTACCATGGATAAACAGCCCCAGCCCTGCAGAACCCCTCACATCCCCACTACATGGCCAGCCCTAGGCCATGGGACCCCTCCCAGGGTCCTGGACCATCGTTCCCCTGCTGCTGAGCACAGCAGGGCTGGGAGTGCAGAGGGTGTGTGGGTGCTGGAGGTATCCCTGTTCAGAAGTCAGGCTGCTCAGAGGGTATTGGAAAACACAGCACCCCAGACTGGCAGGATCTCAGCAGCAATAGGTGGGGGGGATCTGATAGCAATAAATGTTGTTTGGAGGGCAGCAGTGTTTTCTCATGCTGGAGACAGCATGAACAGGTACTTGTGTCAGCACCGTTTACTGTACATTAGCAAGATGATGTCCCAGTCAACCTACAGGCTCCAGAGCACATGGTCACACAAATTCAGAACTGAATCTCTCTCTCTTGATTAGAAAAACGCTATGGTCCCTCTCTGTCAGCACAGAACCATGGCTCTTCCAGGAGAACAGTGCCTGGTGCAGCGGCAGGGAAGGCTGTGGCAGGCAGATGGCAGAGCAGATGGGTGATGGTTCTGCAGGTTGAGTGTTTGCAAGCAGGCAAATGATGCCCAGCACGGTGCTGGCAGGGGCATTCGGGGCACTCAGCACTGCAGGTGCTCTGGAACAGAGAGTGTGAAGTACCTGAGTCTGATTAACTTGTTGGATCATAGTTGATGGCATGGCTTGGGTAGGAAAACCCGTGGAAAAAGATCTGATTTCTTATTTTCAGTTTTAAGAGCTTTTTTTTCCCGAAGAAAAGTTTGAATTCATACAGCACCCCTGAAGGAAGATTGCAACAGGCCCACCCTGAAGTCCTTTGCAGCTGGTATCTCTGGGATCAGTTTGCTTGGCAGAGGCAGTGTTGAGGGAAGATACCTTGGCAAAAAGACAGGTATGGGAGCTGGGAACCCCACAGCACACCCCACTACCACAGCCTGCTCCCTCAGTAAGGCTGCCTAAAGGTGCCTGCAAATCCTCGGGATGCAGTGATGGAGTCAAAGACAACCCCAGAGCAGAGATGGAAGCAAATGGCATGGAAAGGAAACCAGTGATTTTGGATTATTTTTCAAGGGCACTGAGAGAGCCGCCAGCAGGGCCGCACACAGACACATCTGGCCACAGGCCAGTGAAAAACAGTGTGGGTGAGACAACCTAATGCAGCAAAACTCCCTCATTGCCCCTGTGGGCAAGCACAGCATTTTCCAGTCCAGGGGAAACACCTTGTAGGAGTTGTATCACATGCTGGTGCCACAAAACTGTGTTGCACGTCAGCAACAAGATGCACCACCACAGTGCATTTGAGGTGTTTCTGCTGACCACCGCCCCCACCATTCTCAGCTGTGCTTCATTAATTTATTTGCCCTTCTGTGTGTCTGGGGCTTATTGCTGGTTCATGTTCAGTCCCTGCCCTGCTCTGAAAGATGGGGATTGGAGTCAGCAGATCTCCACCCTGGTATTTGATAGGGAAGCAGTGCTTTTGCAATGATCCCCCAAGTTGTGACATGCACTGAAAACTGGTCCTCTGCCAGCAGACCTCTGTGCAGGGAGCTGCAGCTAAACTCAGATGCTGCGTGAACACCTCTCCTCTATCACACTGTTATTTCATGGCCTGGGCTGACAAAAGTCAGGCCCCTGGACAGCACACACAGGCACAGCCAATGGGCCCAGGGCTTTCATTTGCCCCAGAGCAAAGGGAAAAGAGCTATAAAAAACCATTATGAATGTCTCCCCTCCCCATAAATCCTCCTCTTTCAAATGCCCAGTAAGGGATGTAGAGGGAGGGAAAACCATCATCCTCTAATCCAAAACAGGAGCTGGCTGTCATACCAGCACAAACAGACCAAGTCAACTCCTCCACTAAGTCTGTTCTTGCGAGGAGACAGAGATGGACTGTGATAAGGTCTTGGCTCTCGGACACACTTGGAACCACGGGGAAGGCCAGTCAGGGCCTGTGCATTCAGGGGAAGGGAGTTGGGACTTGCTAAATCGGCACTGACAGATTGCAGCAAGGAGCAGTGTCCTTGACCTGGCTGCAATAGCTCTGAGGAGCAGGAGTGAGAGCTTCCTGCTTCGCAGAGACTTTGCAGACAGCAGTGTTTCTGGCATGAACGCAGGCTCAAATCTGTAAAACTTATTATTGTTGCACAAAAATGGCACAATCCTGCCACCTTTGTCAAGACCTATTCTTGCCATTTACTGCTGCTGCAGTCTGAGGGCAGGTTAAAGTCCCCACTGTGTTAAGTGAAATATGGTCTCCTGCCCAGGTACGCCTTGGAGAATTTAGGAGCTTTGTCTCAAGCAAGTTGAGCAAAATGGAAGTGACAGTAATGAGGAAATAGCAGAAACAGCTCTACAGAGAGAGAAGGAAGGCTTTTCTGGGCTGCATTTTTGTCTGTTTCATTGTCTAGAAGATCTCAGAAAATCTCAATCATAATAAAGCCCTGCTGGCTGGAGCAAAGCTGTGGATGGGGTTATCCAGCACGTGCGTCCATGCAGAGCACTCATGGTGGGGGCACATAATACCAGAGCATCTAAGAAGAGCATGAGCTCTGAGACCTTGCTGTGTATGGGATCTCCAGCTGCTGTTCTGCAGAGGAGCAGAGGTCTCTGACAGGAGACCTGAATGCAAAATCTGGAGGGTATTTGTTTTCCAGTCAAGAGAAATGAGGTAGTTAAGTGTTTGAGGCAACCTTCAGCTGCTAAAGTTTTTGTTCTGTCATGCCCCTTGAGTATTTGGGTGAGAAGAGGATACAATGTGAAATGCTGCATTTCTTTTTAACTTCTGTCTAGCTCCTTCAGTAGGCAGCGCAGCATGCTGGAAGTGCAGTTATAGCAACAGCAGCACAATACCTACAGTCCCAGCTGGATTTGTATGATGACAGGTAGGAAAAATGGAATGGCATTCACCTTGAGGGCGAGCAAACAGGCAAGTAAGAATGTTTTTAACTGCTCAGAGAAATGGACTTACCTTGGGCTGACAGCAGTAAGGATATTTTGCTGACAGGACGTGACATATTCCATGGAAATGAGATGTACATTGCTTTTGGAAAATACATGAACATGGCCTACCACACAGACACCACAGACAGCTTAATGAGAAAATTTTTAATATTTGGATATTCTGTTCATAAAATAAATTAGTGTAAAATTAATGTTAATTGGCTATCAGTCTTTTGGCAGACCTGAATGGGTTCAATGAAAGAAACATCCTGATGGACATTCCTACCTTTCAACAAAATAAAAAGGTGCAGAGGCTTGTTTTAAATCTATAGTTACAAAAAGCATGTTGTAGTTTTTTCTTTTTTTTTAATAGTGGTAAATCAGTTTATTCACTGCTTGGTTAAGTTGCTGTCATGGTTTAACCCCAGATGTCAGCTCAGCCCCACAGAGCCATCGACTCACTCCCTCCCTCAGTGGGATGGGGAGGGAATAGGAAAAGTGAGAAAATGCATGGGCTGAGATAAGAACAGTTTAATAGGTAAAACAAAATACACACACACACACAAGCAAAGCAAAACAAGGAATTAATTCGCTGCTTCCCACTGGCAGGCAAGTGTTCAGCCATCCCCAGGAAATCAGGACTCCATCACAGGCACTGGGGAAGACAAACGTCAGGACTCTGAATGTGTCCTGCCCGTCCTTCTTTTCCCAGGTTTATATGCTGAGCAGATGCCATATGGTCTGGAATATCCTTTGGGTTAGTTGGGGTCAGCTGTCCCAGCTGTGTCCCCTCCCAGCTCCTTGTGCATCCCCCGTCTGCTCAACAGTGGGGTGCTGTGAGGAGCAGAAAAAGCCTTGACTCTGTGGAAGCACTGCTCAGCAATAACAAAAACATCCTTGAATTATCAACAGTGTTTCCAGCACAAATCCAAAACACAGCCCCATACCAGCTACTATGAAAAAAAATTAACTCTACCCCAGCCAAAACCAGCACAGTTACAAAAATTGTGTTTTTGTAATTAGTGGTTCTTTGAAAAGTCATGAAATATATATATGTATAAACAATGCATATCTACATAAAAGTAGTATGTGCTCAAATGAGTTTTGCACTGATAAGCTACTTGGCAAAGAAATCACTTTTAGTTGTCCATTAGGGCTGGATTCAATAGAAATGTTGGCTGACTTTACCACAAGCCTTGGAAACCATCAGAGTATTCAAGGCTTAGGCAGTCAGATGCCTGCTTTAATTTCTATTGACAAAGGAAAAGGAGGGATGAGTAAATGTGAAACATTTCCTTCCAGCATTGAGCTAAGAGAGGCAGCATGGTGCAGGGAGGAGGTGGAATCCAGGACATCTGGGTTGTATTTATTGCTGGCTCTGCTGCCAACTTGCTTTGTGACTTTGAGCAAGTAATTTTTTTTTTTTTTTTTTTTTTTTACTTTACTATCTTATTTTCTGCAAGGTAGGGAGAGATCACCCGGTTTCACACGGTACTTTGGGCAGGTGGAGGGACTTCACTTGGTGACCATGACCAAGATGCTGCAGTTGCCAAGCTGGCAGATTCATATGTGCTAGGCAGTGCTGTCTGTGGGATAGAGGGTGCCAGGGGTAGCTGTGCCTTTTGAGAGCCCAAAGAGAAAGATGCTTATGAAGTAGCACCCTGCCTGCATAAATATGTGTCCATAAGGACCAGTAATCAGTGCCTCCTGCTACCCATCAGAAAGTAATTTGGAGCTGAAGTTGGGTTAGCAACCTCTACCTGTGTTCTCCTATTTCATTTTCTACAGCACTCCCAGGGAAGAGCAATTGGTTTGGGGCTAAATCACAGAAAAAGAAATAGCTATTTTGAAATGGTCTCTGTATTTGTGCTTCCTGGACCCAGAGCTGTTCCCAGGTTTTTGGTGTGGAGGGAAGAAGCCTGGCAGCTTCCTTTTTCCCTTTTTCATAACATCCATTTTCTGCTAAATGTGAAGAACTGAAAAAGCATGTGAAAGCAAAGAGAAAGTCATATATGGCCCTCTGCATGCCACCAGCTTCATACTCCAGCAGTGATACTTAGGCTATAGCTGGAAAATTTCTGCTTCTCCCTTATTTGCCTTTGTTTCTCACTTTATACAACACTAATATCTTAGTGCCACTTGCTGTATCCATCAATGGAACCCATGGCTAATCTAAAAAATGCTTGCACTTTTTTCTCAAAATATTTACTCTTACAAGGATGCAGGTGTGATTGCTGTGAGCAGTGATGTGTGCTCTGCTGCGTTTTGCAAGATGAAATCAAAGCTGACCTCAGCCCCTATCACAGTCTGAGTTACAAGATTAATGCAATGTAACATGCCATGAATCAGTTTCAATGAGGCCAATGGATGTCTTGCTTGAGTAGGCACAGAATGAAATCTCAGTACTTCAGGATTTCATCCTGTGGCATGACCAGCAGGTACCATATAAGTCCTACTGACTTTTGTAAGCTTCCATTTATGGCTGTGTCCTGATGATCCTGCTGATGGGTCAAGACGTCTTTCATGAAACCTCTTGGAAAAACCTGGAACACAAGAGCTTGGGCAGACCTATCTCTCCATGAAGTTGTACATGAACTCAGGCCTCTGTTAAGCATCATATAGATGATGGAAGAACTTGCCAGGAATTGTGATAATCATGTGCCTTTATGCACTGTACAAATCTGAGAATAAAGATGCAATATGTAGTCCAGAGGCAGAGTGATTAACATCAATAGAAGATATTGATGGAGACAGATCTGATCTTTACAATCTACTGCAATATTCCCTTTTTATTTAAATCTATGAAAGAAAAAGGGTATTAAGAATAACAGGGTAACAAGAGTATAAATTTTGCCTGACGTAATGTCACTTTGTTGTAAACTGTCCTGGTTTAGGTGTCACTTCAACTGCATTGATTTCCTCTCCTCTGCAGGGTACAAAATGTATTCCTCTTCTCACAGTAATATATTTGGCAACTTGAATCAGTCAATTGGACTGGGGTGCAAGACACCTGGGTTCAACCTCTGACTGGGTGGGTAATGCAGCCCCATCACCTCTCTGCCTCTACCTCCCCCTCTGTCCAGCCCCCTCCCCCTTTGGCTCTCTCTGTTAGTTTAACAGAAAGCTCTTTGGGGCCAGCATTGTTCTCCATTGTGTATTTGTACAGCAAAATGAGGTGTCAGTCTTGGGACAGGCTCTTGGAAACTATTAAAGCATAAATGGTGATAGAAATTAATTAAGTGAATACCCATGTCCTAGGTGTCAAGGCACGGTGTAAAAATTATCTCCAGTAAAGTGGTCTGAGTGTTTTAAAGTGTGATACAAAGCTTCTCCAGATTTCAGAGGCTTAAATCCATCTCTTAACATGCAGCCAGGACTTCCTGCAATGTTCTCTAGTCCTGCACAGACAACTTTGTGATGTGAAGTGAAAGCTCAATTTGAATTGCTGTGGGTTAAAGGCGGTTATTCCCACAGTTCCCATTTCCTAATGTTTTCCACTTATGATGTTCTTCTCTTTTAATGTTCATAGTAACTCATGCCAAAAAAGGTGTTTCCTATCATGTTCTCCTCACATTGTGTGTTGTGGTTTAGGGATTTTTTTTTTATTCCATATTTTCAATCCCCAGAGAGCTAAGGTTAGTAATAAACATGCTTTTGGCTATCAGATTCATGTGTGGTTTGCTATAGCAACAAACAAAAGCATTAGTCAGAAACTGGCATGAAGCTATAAACACATATTTTTTTGTGATATTACCCAGAGTTAGCTGAATTTATCTGGTACACTGTTGCCACAGAACTGCATTGTATTTAGAGTGTTATCCTTGTGGAATAGGAACTTCATAGGAAACCCAAATAATACATTATAGAGAAATAAGCAAGTCTGTTAACTGATGTTGTCATCCAAAGATCACAGCCAAATTCTGCTATTGCACTATTATAAATCCAGCTGAACACCTTCAGAACACACATTTAGAGCAGAGGCTAAAATCTGAATCTTTATCTTTGGAACAAGAGGAAAATTATAATAATAAAAAAAAAATTCTTGCTTTGCCTTTGCTGTTTTCACCTCCATAATTCTACTGCAGCAAAATTATTAGAGGTAGGTGTTACCAGACTGAGAGATGGTGTAAGTTCACTGCCAGCACACACTGTCTGCAGCATGGCAGGGAGGGTGAGGACTGGTAGGGAGAGTGTCTGGCTGGCTGTGCCTCCACAGCACTGGGAAGGTGCAGTTTGTGCAGAGCTGGTGTCTATCCAGCCGGTTTGGGCACGGGAGGAGTGGTTTGTGCAGCAAGTACTGGCTTCCCTGGGGAGTTGGTTGGGTTTGTAAGGCGTTGCTGAAATCCCACAGCTACACAGCTACCAGTCCCTGAGCCAGCTCGTTTAAAGGTTGCCCTGAAGGCTCTACAGAAGTGGTGATTTTTGCCTAGGCGGAGTAGGCACATTCCTGCTTTATTCCAACCATTTATCTTCTCTTCCCTGCACCTTTTCAGGAACATGAGCCCTGCTCTGTTTTGACAGCTGCATTTAATATAAAACATATGCATGAAAAATGTGTTTTCCAGTATCCCTGAGCTGGCACTGCTCTTCGAGGAGAACTTAAACATCCCTAGAAATTGTTCAGATACGTTTTCAGATCCCTCTCTTTGAACGTATATGTGTGAAGTGTTCATGACCCTCCCTGCTGCAGAGGTGTGCAGAGTAACACAGCTGTAATATCCACACCTGCTCAAGCAATAAGAGTAACAAATCCATTAGAACTTCCTTGTACCAACCAGTCCAGAAATTGTTCACAGGGCCAGTGGCTCCAGCTGCAGAGGATAAACCTGCAGCAACGTGTACTTTGCACATGTGTGCTTGAGCCCTCTGAGAATGGGCTTTAGAAATCCAGGGATCAGGAACAAGACCTAGCATTGGCCAAGCTGTGTTTCAAAAACAAAGAGCTCTTTTCCTGAACCAAACCCATAGCAGAAGAACATGCCCCATGAGACCGTACATTTTAACCCTCATTCTGTGCTTCACTTAGTTTTGTTGGATCTGGGTCCTACACACTTGAGACCCTGGCCCAGGTGTCTTTTCAAAACCACTTGAGATAATTTTTCTGTGGTAGATTTCCCTGATGTAGAAGTGTAGAAGAACCTGTTTTTCAGTTAGCAGGACTTCAGGAAGCTTTGAGTAATCTGGTCTACTGGAAGATGTCCCTGCCCATGGCAGGGAGTTTGGAATGAGATTATCTTTAAGGTCCCTTCTAAACCATTCCATGATTCTATGATTCTGTGACTTACTCTGGGCTTATGTGTGTGTTATCTCTGCCCTTTTCCCATCTGTGTCCCGTTGCATCAAGCCCTGCACTTGATTTCTGTGGAAAAAAAAAAGAGTTCTGGGTATATGTCTTCTAAGATCAGAAGAGTGCTTTTTTTTTTTTTACTCTCTTTTGGTCAAATGGGGACAGATCTTCTTCGAAGTGGAATTAAGTAGTGTTGAAAGTATTTGCAATGAAGAAAGAAACAAATTCTGCTCTCAGTGTAGCTGCAGAATTCTGTCAACACTGCCCCCAACACCACTATATAAAGCAAATATTTCAGTCTCTGCTAAAACCTTATTAACATCTCAGTCCATGGAGGATGTTGGGACTGCAGTATTTAAAAATGTCACAGTAAGATGGTAGTGGAGCCTTTTGTTTTGGACAGGATAATTTCATGGTAGCAATCGTTCTCCTTTTCTGGCATTATTGACTGTAAGTTGTGCATAGTGCAAGGAATGCAAATCCACCTTCCTTAGGAGAGAGCAATGGTGTCTCTGCTGCACACAGAGCTCACAGAGAGCTGAACCACAGCTCACACAGAGCAGAGTCCTCACTGGGGCCATTGGATCAGGCAGGGTGCAAGAGAAACATAGTAAAATACCATTGGTTTAAAAATACTCTGCAAAGATGTGTGGAAAACCCTACAGATGGACTGAAGGGCATCTCCAGGTGCCTCCCACTCTTTCCTTTCTCTCAAATTCTTTACAGTTCCACAAAGCAAGATGGACATTGCTATTTTTGAGTTGGGATGAGCCATTGGATTGTTCTCCTGTTGCACAGATTTAAATGACTCTGAAAAAGCCACCTTGCAGCAGATCTCAAAAACTGTAACTGAAACCCCAGGGTCTTCCTTTTCCTTATACTTTGTATTGGTACAAAGCTATTTTATTTTAGTGGAGCCCATGAGCTGACTGAAGAGCAAAATATAATTTACTTGCCCTTATACATTAGCCTGACTCTGACACAGTTGTTCATCAAGAAAAACCTTACCATGTGCCATCAAAAAGAATGCATCCTGTTTTAATTGAGTTAGAAAATCCTTAACTTGAGTGTGAACAGACCTTTATGATAAAGTTACTAATTTCCATTAGATATCATTATTTCTGTATTACAGAGAGGCTCTGGATGTTTAGAAATGTTATGAATCAGTTTTAGGCTTGATAATCAACTCCAAGAAATAGTCCTCTTAGTGTTTTCAAACAATTCCAGCCATCTCAATTCATTCACCAGTTACAACATGGACGAACCACAGTGTAGTTACATTCTTGCTATTTGAGTCTTTAACCAGAAAGAAATCCAGAACTGCAGTAATGAGTCTTTAAAGAAGTGGTTTCTCCCTGTCGTTTATACTAGTGTCTGTGAAACCTAAAACTGAAATCTATTTCCTTAACTAAGCCATGTTTTTCTCTAATCTATTAGGCAAGCATTTTGGTTTGTTATTTTTGGGTGCTAGGAGGTACAGAAATGGAAAATCAGTACTGAACCATTTAAAAACCACATGCAAAAATTCAATTTTATTATTTCGAAAATATAATGCAACAAAAGTTTGTCAGCACCAGTTTTTCCTTCTGCAAATTATTATGCACTTAAAATTCCAATGCTTTTCAGTCTCACATAATTATTTCTAATTTCTAACAATGAAAATTAAGTTAACATATTTAATTTGTAAAAGAAGACATATCAAATGGCATGTTTAGAAAATGCTAGGGCAAGGTATACAGCTGTTAGGGAAAGGTGTTCAAAAAAGAGGTACAAACCAAGGGCTGAAATCAAGAGAAAACATTTTCAAAAAGAATTTGGTATGTGACCAATTCAATTATTTTGAAATCTGAACTTTCTGTGACTGAAACCCAAGTTTATAGTCCCTTTATTCATATTTGAATTACACTGATGTGGACAGAACTAAGCTAATTTATTTATTTATCTGACTCAATGGATTAATTTATCTGTAAATGAGATTTTATGCTTTTGTAAACCCACAGTCTGCATCCAGAATTTCTCTCTAATTTTAAAGAGAACCTCCTACCACACAAAAACAATGAAAAGTGAGCTGTGTCAAATGCTATTTTGCTACTATCACAGTTTATTGACAGAAAAGATTTTTATCTTAACAAAATGAGGGAACTGTTAACTTTATCTTTGATGTAAAATATATTCCCATAATAATTTTCTGCCACCTTTATCCCGTATCTCTCGTATTGCATATATATTAAGGAATTTAAAAGCTTAAAAGATATTTTCTTCTGTGGTGATTTACATCCAAACAAGTTGACCAGGGAATTTTCTCTCAAACTGAAAACCTGTTTCTGAGGGCAGATATTTATATAAAAGCCCCCATAAAAGGTTGTGGAAAACTACAAGGTTTTTTTCTGCATTCCTGTTTTCAGAGGGGCTATGCCCAGCATACCAAAGTGACGGCCAAAGTAACACCACTCCATTAATATTGCTGTATCTGGGCACTTAATTGTGCACTGAATTTTATCCGTGGAGTAAAGAGAAATGAAAATCTTCTCGACCATAAGGACCTTAAGACCATAAGGACCATGATACAAACTCTTTTTCTATATATATGCATGTATGTATGTATGTGTTTATATTGATCTCTAAATGCAAAAATGTTTACAGAGCATTGATTCTGATGAGGATTTTTTTAAAAAAAGGGGTTTGAAGAGCATTTTTAGCACTTTGGGCTAAAAAGTCTGTTTCTAATTTGGAGTGGTAAATGCCATTTATATAAAGCCTGCATCAGTTGCTTTGGGCTTTTTGCAAAATGTTACCAGATCCTCTATCCTTACTCTGAAGACCTATTCTTAGGGAATAAATGTGCTTTCTCCCTAAACCACCAAGAGTTAGTTAGCATCTTTCTTTAGGGTGTTGGTACTGGGCTACCTTAAGAGACAGCCTGGGGTTACAACCACTTCTTCTTAAGAAATTCTGACTCTGTGGCCAGAGAAATTGAGTCTCCAGGGCTGTCAGTCAAGCCTACGCAGGCAGAGCGATCATTTTCCATAAATGCATTCATTTGATTCATTTATAAACCTGAGCAGGGCTGTGCTTTGGCAGTGGAACAGGCAATCTGCTCTGGGAGAAGCCTGAATTCTTGGAAGAGTGCATCAGAGAGGGGAAGGAATGTGGCAAAGTTAATTTGTGGGATCTTTATGGGCCTTATCTGCATTAGACACCCACCTGCCTGGGCTTCTAGGAGAGTCATGGTAAGAGCTGAGTTCAGAGCTATCTAACAGGGAGGACAGCAGGAATAAACTCCTTGATTTGAGGAGTTGATTCCTGAGAGGAAGGCAGATGTGCTGTGCATTCACTTCCCAAGCCTAGTTTGTTGTATAGGTGGTTTCTTTCAGAGGGGAGAAAATTGCAAGATGCCTAATCAATATTACCAAATTAACCAAATAGCTGCAGAGTCGTTCCCACCAGGGTTTCTGAAGCTGGTAAGCAAGTGAGAGCTCTTCATTTGCAACATGTTCCTGAAACCTTTCTTAAAGCCCAGATTGTCCAGATGGGTAGTGACACTGGGAAATTTTAGTTGGTTATCCATACAACTATTTACAGCATAGTAGAGATCCAATTGCAAGTAAAACCTAATTGCAAGTATATCCCACAAGAAAAAACTGTTGAGAGTCCCAGGAGATAAAACTGTTGAGGATTAGAGTGGATTAGACCAGTCTTTATTACTTTATTTGGCTATGAATTGCTAACTCACTTTCTGTCCAAAAGGGTGGTAAGCAATTTTGGTTCAGTCCAGGAGTTTGGCCACACATAGCAACAACTGCTAAAAATTGATTCTCTTCTCTTACCAACTTAGCGAGAACAGAGGCCCTGCAATCCTGGAAAAATCATAATTGATAATTATCAGAGAGGGTCCTAATTCACTACACTATCACAATAATTATGCAAGAAAACACTGCAGGAATTCATGCAGGAAGTAAAACACAGACTGGATACCCATTCTGTCACATAAAACCTGAGGGAGAGGAAAATTCCTAAGACATGCAAGACAAAGACACAGGGCAGGAAGTTACACCTACTCTTCGTGCAAACAGACTAAAACTAGAGATGATACAAAACTTGTGCTTCTGAGACAGAACCATGGCCTAGGGGAAACAGCACTGAACCTCTGGTTGTCTGCTGGGTACCATGAGCATTTCTCCAGCTTTTCTACTCTGCCACTTGTAGCTGTGTTTTAGTGAGGAAATGGAGGGATGGACCAGGAAAAAAAACTACAGGTATTAGCCACTGCTGTCTGCTTTCGCTGTCTCTTTTGGACATCACTTTATTCAGGTTCTTGCAATAACTTTAGTTAAGAGCTTATTTTCAAACTCTCTGTTACTTGTAAGAAACATTATTCTGTTTCATTAAGAGATGAAATATCAGATTAATTAAATGCTTTAGTAAATATTTGATTCTAGCAGAGGAGTTATGTGGATCTGGCCAAACTATATTTCCTATATAGCCAAGTAACCAATAAATGATGATAGCTAGATGAAAGTCATTAACTCAGGATCTGGGAAATTTCAGTTTGACAACTGGAAAAAAATAAAGTCTCCTGTGCTTTTCATGTTAAAATATGACTTAAGCTGAGAAGGTCTGTGCAGAGCCCCACCAGAGTGATTTATTTTCATGCTCTGAATTGTTCTGTGGTTTCTATTAAGTTTATCTTTACCATCAGAGGAAAGGTGGACCACTGTAAGAATCAAGAACTCCTCTCTGATCAGCCTTCCTAAAGGTTTTGTTCCCATTGTGAAGTGTGAGCAGGAATGCTTTTAATAGTTCTAAATCTGTGGGCAGAGCTTATCAATAAACACACACTCATGGGAAAGCCATTCACTCTTCTTTTCATCTGGGAGCTCTTAGTTTCTCTTTTTATGGTAGTGTTTATATCAGTTCTTAGTTGCCAGTGCTCCTACACATCTTTCCTGATATTAGTCAACCTGTAGAAAATGCCCTATAAAATCTTACAGAGCTCAGTGTGGTCTGCAAGAAACCTTAATTCCCGAGACATTTCTCTACTTGGATGTACTTTGCAGAGCAGAGTATTGTTCCTTTTGATAAAAGTAGGTGTTAACTTCATGGACAGTCCTCTGGCTGGGCAAGGATTGTAACTCATATATATGTTCTGTTTTCAAAAGGTTTTGAGATGAAATGATTTGAAGGTTTTTAATGAAGTACTCTAACAGCCGACAAGGGCAGCTTAACATACCAAGGCAATGAATCAAAACATCTTGTTCATGCCTTGAATGGAAGGAAACTATTCACACACATTGGTTATTTGGGAGTAGCTGCTCCTTTAGCAGGACTGTGCTACAAGCCCCTGCTTTTGGCTCCCAGGTCTGAGCTACATTCATCACAGCACAAGTATGCAGCCCAGGGACAGAGTGCAGCCAAGGGGCATTGCCAAACCAGTGCAAAACAAAGGCAGGAGTGTAGCTTGAACACCGGCCCAGCTGGTTCTGATAGCATCCCGCTGATAATAAGGCCTGTTAAACTCCTTCGGCAGCAAAATCTTTATCTTCATTCCACAGAGTAGTCCTTTGTCTTCATCCCACAGAAATTTCAGGGCTTGGTGGGGAGGGTCCCACTCCCAGCACAGGGCAGAGGGGAAACACTAAAGGGGCAGTGCTGATCCTCACTTTAACACCTTTTCTGAGGCAGAACGGCTGCTTTTTCCAGCATTCCGTTCCGAGCTGACGAGCTGGTTCTTCTAGGTGGAGCTGCTGGGTGTCCCCGCTGTCACGCTGGCAGCGGTTCAAGTGAAGTAACATGACATTCCAGCGATGGAGGGCTGGGAGAGGCAGCCTTCTCCGTGACTGGGTGCCCGCATCTCCCCATGGCCATGGATCCTGCCCAGATAGAGTGACAGCCGCAGCATTCCCGCTGCGCTCCAGCCGTGCCCCAGAGCCCTGCCCAGCAGTTGTTGTAACTCAGTCCGTGGGATCTTGCAGGACAATGGAATGAATCCAGGTCTCTGGAATGCACTAGGAAATCTCTGTAGAAGACGAACCTCTTTGACTTTCTTGCTGGTGGTTTTCCCCAGCATCACTGGAGCTGCTTACTGGAAACCCCATGAACCCTCTGGAGTTCGTGGTCAAGCCTGCACAGACTGTGCGAGAGCCTGTGCCATAAAACGTGGTTTAAACCTCATGGCAGCTTCCTTCAGGAACTCGGTACATGCATAACAAGGTTCATTTGCAGACACTTTCAGATTCTTATCTTTGCTGCTGATATTTGCAGGATCATTTTCCTCCAACATTGCTTACTTGGAAGTCAGGTGAATCTACCTATCTGAAAAAGAGCTCTTGAGAGGCCAAGATGAATGCCAGGCATGTGCATAGTGTTCCTGTTATCAAGTGCTTTCCTGAACTGGGGCCCACGATTTAAAATATTCTAACTATTCTAACTATTCCCTATTTCAAATACAAGAAGTGAATCAGAAGGGGCTGCAGGACTTCACAGCAGCACTGCTCAGGCGGCTGTGAGAGCTCTGAGGGAGGAAAAGGAATCCCAGTAATTGCGATACCTGCAAGAGAGGGAGAACAAGCTGTGGAGAAAAAAAAATCAGGCACACCATCCATCTGGAGAGAGTGATGTGGTTTTAAAAACAAAAGACATTCTGGAGCAGTGCATTAGCAGTTACCAGCCATTCAGACATGAGGAATAACAGCCCCAAGACAGGGTGCCTGAGGGCAGAGGGACAGACAGACATGCAGGTACAGGGACTGATGGCTGCAGGAAGAGATGAGTGATACAGGAGCCAGCTGAAGCATGACAGCAGCCATGCACATCTTTGTTTATAACAAGACATAAGCACATGAGGGAGAACCGTGAAAACTGCTGACCTACATGTATGAATTCTTTAGTGGGTCAAACACAGTGCCAACAACAACAATGACATTAAATTATTACTGCTGTTGTTTGCCTTGAAAATATTCATTCCTCCTTCTCCTTATTAATAATACAAATGGATTTATGTGCCCAGAGTGTGCTTTGCACTGTCAGAAAAGACCTGATCTAAAATATCCTAGCCTTGCACACACGTCAAGGCACAAGTTTTCTAACTGGCTATGGACTCAGAGCTATTTCCACAACACTGCACAAACAGGACTGTTAGTTCCTTGTCACAGCTTAGAAATGGTAACTAGCAAATGCCAAAATCCTCATAAAGAAAAGGCACAGGTTGTGACCTTAAATAACAATAAGTGAGTGAGCAAAGCATAAAACTTTTCACCTGTGGACAGACATTTACCATGGATCAGGTTTCTGTCTGTTAAAGACGGTGTTTGAAGTAACATTGAAGTTGATGCAAAGAAAAGTAATACGCTTAAAGATAAGAGCCGATTACTTAAATTCACTATTCTTATGCAAATATAACTTTAGTAGAAAATCTTAAAAAGCAAAAAGCCCAAATCTAAGAATTGCAGACAAAGGGCTGTAGTTTGGGAGCAGAGAAGCTAGAATGATCAGCTGAAGACATTATTGTTTCTTTCATTAACATCTCTGGTATTCTCATGCACTGTTTTATTTTATTTTGAAGAATACAGACCACAGGAATTTTATATGCTAGTGTTCCAATTAAAGCTAGGTTTCTCTTTACCCAGTACATTAAAGCACAGTTATTTAAATTCAATGACACTATCGTACTTGGAATTCATTATATTATATCAAATGTGATTTTGGAGACAGTTGCCCACTGAATGTGAATACCAAAAAAATAACCTGTTTTTATCTTTTTTTTCCCTGTGGTTTTGCCCAAACAGTCCATCTGGGTTGCTAGGCTAAAGATAAAATAATTTTTAAATAATTGCATTTCAAAAAGCGGATACACTTTTCAGTCACATGATATGAAAATGATCCAGCCTATATAACTCCTACTGCTTACTTTCAAAAAATTCCCTTGTTCTGAAGTCAGTCCAGTGGCTATTAGAAGTAGTCACTGATGTAAATTCCATCTTGTTTATGAAAACATTTTGAACAAAGCATTGATTGTCCAAAGTCCATAAAAAAATGTTAAAATCTATAAAATGTTGGCTTTGCTACTATTCAGGGCATGGGAATGACATGCATATAAATCACAGTTTATTGGCACAGACTTTTCTGCTCAGAAAGAAGGCTTTGCTGAAAACATATTGTAATTCCTCTCTTTTATAGATTTCTTTTGAAAGTATTCTGAATCGGGAAATAATCAGAAGCAAATCTTAGTCTACAGTAGGAATGAAGGGCACAACAAGTCTTACATGAGATGGGTTAACTATTATAAAGGCACAGCCTAGGCAGAGTTTGGGGAAATTGGGGTGGATGGAAAGGTCTCGCTGTGAAGCTTTGGGAGGGAAGGTCATCTGTGTATTTGATGCCCCTCCAAGCAATCTCACCTAAATTTCTGCCAGCCCTGGGGACAGTAATCTGTTCCTCTATTTTTTTAGGAAAAGGTGCTACTATCACTATTTAGGAGAGGTACTGAACTTGCATTGCTCTAGTTCCAGACAACTAAAGTGTCACTGAAGTTACACCAGAGTAAAACAAGAGAAACAGCAGTGAACCAGCCTAAGAAGTCTCACAGATAATTCTTTCCTGTTTCTTTTCCAGTAGCAAAATCATTGGCAGCCAGCAGGGATCAAAGCTGCAGTTAACCTTGAAGTGCTGTACTGAACAGCAGACACTCCAGCAATCCAAGCAATTTTCTGTTAAGTCACTCTACTGGACTGCAGGGCTTGTGGGTGGGATTCTCCCAAGCGAAAAATATGGCAATGCCACAAAACTAAGTCCTTACGATTTCTTGGAATTTTAGTAACAGCCATAAAATTTATTGCTGGCACCTGAATCTTTAGAAGCACTAAGCAAATTAAACAACAAACCCTCAATCCTGCAGCTCTTCCACTCATATGATGCTTATTAAAATACATGTGGTGAAGTGCTTCATGAATGGATTCCAAAATTTTCAAACAGAAATGCCTGAAATCAGATTCATAAGTCCATGTCTAAATTTCTTAACAAGGTAATGCTAATTTTCCAGTTTTCTTGAGCTTCTGAAGATTGCAAATGCTAGAGCTTAAAAAACACCAAAAAACCCAAGCTAAATTTCAAGCAGATCTTTAATGTGAGTTAGAATCAGCATTAAAACAATTTTCTAGAACTGTCCATTGTAGGTGTCAGTACTAGTGCTGTGAAGGCTGAGGAAGGCATGGCCTGGCAGCCCTGATGGGTTCTGGGTTGATCCCAGTTCCCTCGAGCTGGAATACTGCAGGACAGCTGATTAGGATGCTGTACATATGTTTAATGAGGATTGCCTTCTATTCTATCAAGTTTGGAAATTTGACCTGCAGACTGTTATGGGATGTTCCCACTGGAAGCACACTATTTCCATCCATCTTAACAAAGTGGTCCATCACTGATCACTGGGACATAACTCTTCCAAAACTCTGCCTGTACTATATAATTTCATATTCAAAAAATCAAGGAAAAAATAAATGTAGGAGATCAAAAAACTATTAAGAGTGACCAGCAAAATCTCAGCCACTTTAACAAGAGCTTGGCAATGTGTGTAGGTCAGAGTGATTGCAGACATGACTAAGTCATGCCATCTCGTCTGCACACACAGCATGTAACGTCCAGAAATGTTGTGTTCCAGCCCAAGGACTCTCCACTTAAAACAGACAATGACTTGCACAGTTCTTGTCAATTGTTTTCTCTAGTTTTTGAGCATATTTTTAAGCCAGAGGATCTGTTTAGGAGAGCCAAAACTATGTATAGTAATGGCAGTTGCAGAACTGAGTGTCGGGGAGCTAGACAGCCTGATGCCTTGGAAAAAAACGAGCATGGAGACAGGAAAGAGACATAGTTATTAGAACAAGGACTTGGCCATGTGAATAGCTGGTGCACTAGGGAATATGTAGTTCAGCCACACTGTCCTCTACTGGTTAAGCCTGGATCTCTGAAAACATGTTCTAATTCATGCTGTTTTCATTCTTTGGTGCCCAATCTAAGGCATTTCAAGAGAATCTTACTTTCAGACAGCCCATCTCCTTTACGTCATCTCTGTTTGCCCTCAATACTTTTAAAAACTAAGAAAACAGAGTCTCTATGACTATCAACGCTTCATGATGTTTACTCTCCTGTTTTTAAGACCTTTGTCAGAAGCAGAGTTTCAATATGGGGAATTTCAATCAATTTAATTTATTGGGAATTAAAAAACTTTTAATTACTGATTTTGTTATTTTAAAGAATAAATAAACTCAAGGAAAAATACTTCAGATTCCCTCTGTACATCTTTCCTCCCCTTTTTCTGGTCTCCAAACCCTCCAAGCCTTCATTGTGGCACTCAGTCCTCCTGGAAAAGTGGGGGCTGGTGCAGGAGACAGGGGTCAGCAGATGGTCACTGCTTTTTTTCCCCAAAGGTACTAGAAATATTAATAACCAGAAATGTAAAGGCTTTTGTGAAGGAGAAAACCCCCCAGGTTGGAGACAATGTAGAACATTAGAAGTTAGCTGATTATAACCTCTGCCCATGGCTAGCAGGGAGCACTAGATGGTCTTTAAGGTCCCTTCTATCCCAAACCATTCTGTGATGCCAGGAATCTAAATTAAGGCAAGGTCTTTCCACTGGCCTGGGCACATCCCTCACCCTGCTGGTCCAGAGAGTTTCAGCTTGAAAGATGACTGTGCTCTGTGTGGATCATGCAGGCATCAACAACCTGTGTGCTGCTTTCAGGTTCTGGACGACAGCTGAGACCAGCTGAGCCCCCAGGAGATGCTGATGCTGATGCTGATGCAGAAGATGAAGATTCTGTGAGTTTTTTAGAGTTGAATTTTTCCTGTAATGACAGTCTGGAAAAACGCGATATTAAATATTTTGTTTATAGCTGGGTCTTGCTGGTTATCTTCCTCCCCATGAAAAATGTTATATTTTAGCTTGGGATTGTCCTGCCAGCTCAAAAACCAGAAAGATGTTTCAGTGTAAAGGCATCTGCTCTTTGCCATGGCTCATTGGCATAAGTTTACTACCAAGACTTAGCAAATTACTACATGACTGTTAACCACAGTAACTCTTCTTTAAAGATTAAGACAGTTTAGGTTCCCTATTGTCTGACTGCAGAAGGAAGAATGCCAAGTGCTTGTCAGCAGAAATTCCTGCTGGGACTTTTCCATGGTTTGCTTGCTTATAGAAGGCAATAAAATTTGAAGCCACTGGATGCAAAATTTAGGTGTGCAAATGGAGCGGGGATGGGATTTTTTTTTACTTTTGTCAATTCTTACTAATTGATCTGTCTATTTTCAGTCTGTTCAGTCTGTAAATGCATACAACACATAAAACCAAAATCAGGGTACCATTGGTTTTGTCTCTCAGAACTCTGTCCCTTGTGGTTTTGAATGCTTTAACATGAGAACTGTATTTGTTCTTGACCTAAAAAAAGAGTTATTGGTTACTTTTTACCCACCATCACTGACAGATTTTTACTCAGAAGGACACTATGCATAACTAGAGAAACACTCCTAAATATGAGTCACTGTCTAATGGTGGATGTTCCTTTACCACCACTCACATCTTTCCCACAGGTTAATGAAGTGGCAGTAGAAGACATTCGTCCAAGGCCACAAGGATCCTCTCCAGTTTATGAGTATCCCATAGAAGAAGACTATTTAAAGGCAAGAAATTGAATTTTCATGCAGGCACAGCTTTATTAAGTCCATTCAAGAGGCTTTAGCTCCCACAAGTAGCAGAGGGTCGTATGTCATAGAATGGGATATTGTTGCAGCCATATTGTCTTCCTGTCCCCACCAAAATCTCATCTATATTCATTGATGGTCTTATTTTGTGCTGGACTTGCTGACTATGTTCTTGTTTATTGGCAAGAAAATGCATTTGACTTAATTCCATTAAGGACACAAGGCAGAGAGCATAAAGAAATTACGGTGTTTTTCCTGTTAGAATACATAACTGGCTTGAATCTAGTAAGTATTTCAAAATTACCTGTACCTCTTGGTTATTCCAAGTTAGAGATTTAATTAGTACAGCCATGTTAAGTAAGTAGGCAACAGTTCAAAATTCATGCTGAAGTTGAATAATTAAAAAAAAAAGTATGTTAAAAAAATTGAAAGCCATGAACAATATACTACATTAGGACACAGAAAAGCTCCCAATATCTTAAGACATTTGGTCTCTGACATTCATGTAATGCAAATTTTGGTACAATGAAGGGAGGCCTTGGCATCTAATTTACCACTGGGATTAGTATAGTTAAATCATTCATGCTGTACATTGAATGTGATCCTGATTTTGTTCTGTTGCCATGAAAGTCAGCCTCAGTTCTTACTCTAAAGCAGGAATTTAAACTGACTTTTGTTATACTTAAGAGCACCATGACTTTGGAACATTATATAAATAAAAATTATTTTTCAGGTTCAAGAAGAAAACAAAAAACGTTCTACAGACAAATCAAAACAGAGTCGTCCACAGGTCAGTCTAAAAGTACTCCATAGTTTTAGGTGTGAGCCTTGTAAATAGTAAAGTTTGTTATAACACAGACATGAATGGGTGCACAAAAGCAAGGACAAAGAATCACTTTGGACTTGTTTTGACCAGGAACTTCATGAGTGGCCAAGTTGTGGCACACGCAAAAAAATTTATTTGTCCTCCTTGTGGTCCATCCATAATTCTTTTTAGAATTCTTTCTTTAGCCTTCTCTGATTTCAGTGCAGTACAGCACTAGTTCTTAGTCTGACTTTTCTGGCCCATTGACTTTAATTTGAGTGGTTAACATCCTCACAGAAAATACAATCTTTCAGCCCTAAAAGTTTCCATATGTCTCACATTTTAAAATTATAACCTATTTTCCCTATGGCCCTGATCCAACATAACCCTAACACACTTGCTTAGTTCTAATTTAGAACAGAATCAAACCCACACTAAGTATATTCTCTATTTTGGACAGTCTTTCTTGAACTATTGAAAATACACCTGAGGAGATGAAATTTTTTATTGTAGAAAAACTTAGAACACTTTAATGCAAATTAATAAAAGCGACGAATTAATATCTTTTTCTGTCTCTAGGAGACAATGGAAGTGACCCTGAAAACAGAAGCGGAAGCTGGTGCTAGTGGTTTTAGTGTGAAAGGTGGAGGAAATGAAGGAATATTTATTAAAAAAGTACTTAAGGAATCTCCTGCTTCAAAAATATTTAGTCTTAGAGAAGGTACAGTCTGATTTTTTATTTTGTTTTGATTTTTTCTATATCTTTAAATAATTACATTAGTAGCTGCATGATCTGCCATCTCTTTAGGTATCAGAAATAGTAGATTTCAAACCAACTAACGTTATCTGTCAGCTTAACCTGTCCATATGAATAATTTCTAAGACTTGCTTGAACAATAATGAAATGTGATGATTTTGTATACCATTAAAAAAAAGTTTTCACTGGAAGAGTGAAAAAGACACATATAAAGTAGTAAATGCAAAACTAAAATGGAAAAAAAAATTGAAGAAAACTATAAGAAAACACAAATTAATAAAATTATGTATGATTCTGCTTGCAGGCGATCAGCTTCTAAGTGCTACAATATTTTTTGATAATATCAAATACGAAGATGCACTCAAGATTCTCCAATATTCCGAGCCATACAGAGTCCAATTCAGCCTCAAAAGAAAAATTGCCATGCAAGACGACCTAGAAGATCCTACAGCCCAGCACAAAAAGGAAAGAATAGGCGAGGTACATATTTGAATAGTTTACAAAGTTTGGAAAACATACTGTAATAATGTGCTGTGTGGAAATAGATCAGAAAACACTCACTTGTGTCTTCTTAAGACTTAGGCATGTGTTTAAACTTACTAGCATGAATATTCATGACAAAAAAAAAATCCCACAAAATATGTGCATCTTTTTAAATATCTTGAGTGAGACTATAGATCTTACATAAATCCACAATCTTGTGTTAGGGTATAAAAATAATCTTTAGTGAGTCAGCATTTTTTTATAGTTACTTGTCCACTGATCAAACAGACTTGGGTAATCTCTGTCACACTTAAATTCAATATGTTCAACAATGTAATTTAGCAGTAAGAATTTTTCTCCAAAGCTCCTCTATAAGATTGTCTATTAAAAAATGTGTTCAACTACTGATATTTTGATAGACATACAATTTCTTCATAGGTTTCCATCAACTTAAAGATTATTTTTTCTTCATATATATAAATAGTATATACAATACATATTTATACAGACATACATAGAAATACATATACAAACAACTGTTTACTGCAATGCTTGCAAAGAATGAAAATCTTCAGAAATCCATATATTACAGTCCATTTGTTTCATGTAATTTCTGCCTGACATGACTTATTTATATAATCTTCAGGAATTTTATTATATAACAAGTAGATACTAGTAATAAAAAGAACATTTTTCTAGTTACTTTATAGTACGTTTTTTATTTTCTGTTGCACTTATATTTAGGTTACTTCTAATCTTCTGACTACTATTTGTTCTTTTAGGAAAAAGAACTCAGTGAGAGCATTCCTGAAGAAACAATGCATGTTTCAGGAAAAGCCATTTCAGAAGAAGACAGGGAAACATTAATTGTAAGCCAAAGGGTAGGAAGAAGTAAGAGACCTAAAAAAGATCGATTATCATGGCCAAAATTTCAGTCAATCAAAAATAAAAAGATACTGAGACACAGAAGATCTCATAGTACATCAGATGCATATGAGCCTGCTACACAGGATATTTCCCCTACAAGCACAGATACAGAGTCTCAATTTCCACAAGAAGTCCATACCAAAGAGAAAAAAGGAAGCCAAAGGAAGCTGAAGTTCCCTAGCATTGGATTCAGAATGCACAGGTCCAAAACAGAACCACAAGAGAAGCAAAAAAAAGAAATAAACACTACACTGATCTCTGGAAGAGAAAAAATACATAAAGATGATATAAGCCTGGAAAATCCTGAAATCTTAACTGTTGAATATACCACATCTCCTGCTTCTGAAATGAAAACAGGGGATGTACATGAAACATTAACAAAAGACTTAAAAGACATGAAAAACGGCATTCCCTCTCATGTAAAACAATACCCTGAAGTTGAAGTAAGCATTAAAAAAGAAAAAGACAAAGAAGCAACATCAAAATTTAGTGTACCTGAAGTACTAGATATAACAGCAGAGATAACAAAGCCCAGTTTAGAAACACCTGATCTAAAAGTAAGCCCAACTAAAAAATCACTACAAGCCTCATCAAAATCCCGAAAAAAGAAACAGAAAGGATCAGCAGATAAAAAAGTTGGAGAAAGTGGAATTACCATAGATGTGATGGATCACACAGCTAAAGGATCTGTACAGGTAAAAGGCCTAGAAATAGGCACTGCTAAAGCGGAATTACAGACATCTAACACACTGGAAACAGGAGAAAAACAAGCAGAAGAAGGCACACAAAAACTAAATATTCAGAAAAGAAATTTTACAATTTCAATGCCCAAAAGAAAAGAGACAGAGACTGACACAACCAAAAAGGGAAGTGATGTTCCACAGTCAGTACCAGAAAAAAGAGCTGATATGACTTCAGATGACAGCAGGATATTCGATGTGAAAACTTGTATGTCAGATGTGGAATCAGAAGTATCTACATGGAAAATACAAATGCCAACATTCAAAATGACCAAAACATCGAAAACTGACATGAAAATAACAAGAGAAGACAGCAGACAGGACACAGAAGATAGAGTAAAAAAAGAACAGGTAGAGGAAGATGGTATGCCCACAAATGACAAAGACTTAAATATGGAAATTGGAATAAAGACAGGAGAAAAAGATGTAGAGGGAAAGGAAAGCAAATTCAGACTGCCAAAGTTGAAATTTCCTACATTTACCTGGTCGACTCCTAAAGAAGAAACAGACCAAACAGATGCACAGATAAGTGAAAGGGAAGGAAAACTGCAAACACTACAAAAACCAGGAGGATATGAGGTATGCGGACCAACAGAAGAAATTAAGGTTCAAAGTGCTGAAACGCAAATAGAAATATCCAAAGGAAAACTACATGAAAACAACATAAAACAAAAGCC